>WWET01003329.1:25240-48850 GCA_011038615.1 Limnodynastes dumerilii | reverse complement strand
TCTATTTTCAGTATGTTGCATTTGTATCAACACTTTTGTTACCATAGCAACCCGTTTAACGGATGTCACATATCCTTCACTTGTAAAACACATCCCCTCATTACGCATGTAACTCATGTGATTATTGTTCTGCAATTCCCCTATATGTTAATTTACTTTATTCCCCATTTTCTGTCTATTTTCAGTATGTTGCATTTGTATCCACAAACACCTTTGTTACCATAGCAACCCGTTTAACGGATGTCACATATCCTTCACTTGTAAAACACATCCCCTCATTACGCATGTAACTCATGTGATTATTGTTCTGCAATTCCCCTATATGTTAATTTACTTCATTCCCCATTTTCTGTCTATTTTCAGTATGTTGCATTTGTATCCACAAACACCTTTGTTACCATAGCAACCCGTTTAACGGATGTCACATATCTTTCACTTGTAAAACACATCCCCTCTTGTGGAATATTCATTTATTCCCTATTATTATATGCACACACACAAACGGATCGTTATTAGTTAATTGGAAGTGCCAGTAGTTTTTATTTTATTTTCCTCTGTCAATCACCGCTGATGACATCATCTCTCAGCGCTGGAGGAGAAAACAACCGCCCTATGGACTACATGTGCACAGTATAAAGCCAGGAATCTTCAGGTCACCGCACAGACTTTGAGAAAGGACCCAGGGAGGGTCTGAAACGCGTAGGTCAGCGGTGTGGACGGAGCAGAGGACTTTTGTACCAGTGTCAGTGACGGAACTTGTTGGCAGCCAGAGCGTTCGGGTACCCTTTCCATCAGCAGTTCTGGACTTTTCCCTTGTACTATCCTGACATATTCCATCTCCTGGTAGGAACTTCTGTTCCGTTTTTTAGGTTGATTGTATTTATTTGTTCTAATAAATTTTTTGTTATATTCCTTTCTGTCTCCCCTCTTCAATCCCCCACTGTGGGGAGGGTGTACAGGTACACTGTAGGAGTAACACCACCAACTGTATCATCACTACTACTCTCAACCTATTTTGGACATTTTATACATTTATAATTTATTTTCATTATTTAACTGCTTATTTTATCATATTTGTTTTATTTTATTTACTGGCACTTCCCACTGTGTGTATCCAGCCCTGATTAGAGTACACACCATACTTTCTTGCCTTTTAAATTGTTTTTAGGGGTTGGGACCCCCTTGGTGTATCCCTATTAGCAGCAGGATTCTTTTTGCGCGAATTTTCTCCTTTTTTTCCTTTTTATAATAGTAAAGCTGGTCAGTATCTGTTTTCAGTAAGCAATTCAAAGTTGTATTCCTGCATGCAAATAATACAATTAACTTGATTCTCCCCGAAAACAACATGGTTTTGCCCAGGAGTGACTTTAAGTTCTTATTTTAAGAAAATTCTTAAGTGTGAATCAGGTCCATATTGTTTATGGAGATCCAACACATCTTCCAACACATAAAATAGCTTATGTAGACCAACACCACCTGTAAGCTGATGTCTCAGACCAGTATTTTTGCATCTTATTTTACAAATAGAATCAAATGTGAATTGTATCACATTGTTTTCTGAGTTATCACCCCCTCCGCACATGCGGCGTCAGTCGCCACCATGAAAATGCAATTTACAAATTAGAGACAGCCAAAAGCTCATTTTCGGCTGTCTCTATTTTGCAAATGTCTGTAAAAAAAAGTATGAATTGGCAAGTATGGCGATCGCCATATTATCCTTCTTTTAAAAAACGCCATCCGCCGCAGAGCCGCTGCACTGACCGGACAGATGAGTATGAGTATGGGGAGTTTTAGGGTTAGGCTCTGGGGTAGGGAGGGTTAGGGTAATGAAAGGCAGTTAGGGGGATAGGGTCAGGCTGCAAAGAGGGTAATCTTAGGGTAAGGCTATGGGGAAGGGAGTCTTCTGGGACAATTCGTCGATATGTCATCGTCCTGGGAATCATCGATTGCTTCTTAGCAAGGCAGAAGCAATCGAATTCCCAGGCACTTCAGCGAAGCCTGGTAGAAAACGGCCCTTTGCGTAACAGGAACATTTGAGGCGACGATCCACACCCCGCACAAGTATCTGTTGCTTAGCCTATGAGAAGGCTGTAAATTAATTCATTTTTTTTTCAAGTTTCTGCTTATAAAATAAAAATACAGAATCTAAATCTGTAGTTTACAGTTAACTAGAACACATCACCACTCCACTCAAATTCAGTCAATAAAAATTCAATACAGAGGTTCCCAAAGATTGCTTATTGGTTCAACCTTCTAGCCTGAGCACCAATGATAAGGGACAATGATGTCATTTACTTTACACAAGTCTGCCCTTTTGTACATTTAATATTTACTTCTTTTGGCAGATCTGTGCTCAAAATATTAGATCATTTTAAAAGTAACAAATCTGGTAACAAAAGTAAAACAAAGCAACAATGGATAAAACATGTGCATTTAATCCCTGTCTCTCTACTCTTATTTAGGATGAAACAAGTACTTATTTAGAACAGGCAATACTAGGGTACTAGGCACAGTAGCAGAAACTATATCATTCAAAACCTTAACATGACATGTCACCTTGGAGGGCTTGACAAGATCATTTCCTTCACCACTAATTTAGCAAGAAAATCCATTTGCTCAAGTGTAAGGTGTATATACATCTTGCGGCTTCAGCACCCACTCTGCACTTCCATCGTACCGGACATTTTTAGTATGTCTTTCATTTCAGCTACTATGTCCGATGTACCAACATAAGGATTGAGGACAAAGGATAAGACTACAGGGGAAGCTTTTACTCTTGCAATGTTAGATTAACAGCGGCTATTATTATTCCTATGGAAACTTTTTAAAGCACCACAGTGCTGCACAGCAAGATGTGCATTACAAAGGGCTATTAGGGTTAAACAAAATATATGTCGGACTTGAATACAAAGGATAGATAGAGGCTTACATGGTAAATTCTTGTTTCACAACTAATGGCTTCTAATGACCTGTGCTGTAAGATTTCTTGCACTTTATAGCAATTTAAATGGAGTGAAAGGGAAATTACTTTAACCCAAAGAATATACCACTTATGATGTAACATTACTTTAGAAACTAAATAAAGAGTAATATTTTCTTATAAATCTCTGAGGTTAATTTGCTTAATACACTAAAGTTCATGTTTTATTGAGCAATCAATTTTCAGCAAACTGCAATACCTAAAATTCCTGTACTCGTATTCACCCATCTTATAGCAGGTAATGTCTGTACAAACCTGCTTGTGCCCATGGCTGCTGTGAAAGGCTGTACTTTGGGCCACCTTGGATAGCCATTGTTTTCAAAGCGGTCACCTAATTAAGAGAATAAAGTTAAAAACTAAACTGTGTCCATTTACGATGCTAGAGTTGTGGGTTATCATAAAAGCAAACATTTAAAAAAAAATATATATATACACACCAAATTAAACTAGTGTTTGCAAGATATTTTACAGGAGATGGTTATTGCGTTGATCATTTTTGAAAGCTTAAACACATGACAGACAAGCACCCAAATCTAGATAATGTCTCCAAAAGAATTATAAGCCTATTTAAAGAGCATACATATATACATATACACATACACACCAAATTAAACTAGTGTTTGCAAGATATTTCACAGGAGATGGTTATTGCGTTGATGATTTTTGAAAGCTTTAACACATGACAGACAAGCACCCAAATCTAGATAATGTCTCCAAAAGAATTATAAGCCTATTTAAAGAGCATACTGCCCTCTGGTGTGTGTTGGAGAGCATTACAGCGGTAATTTACAGTCATTTTTTAAAATATTAATTTTGGTCTAATAAGTAATTTAGTAGTAACATTCACCATAATAGAATAATACATTAAACTCTCATAAATAGCAAAAAAAATAGGTCTATAATTAACCAAATTCATCTACATATTAGGTAGTATATACTTGAGAAGACTGAGAATAATATAATAAATGTAAAGAATCTGTGAAATTAGAACTGTGCAATATTTAAGGAAAGTTAAATAGAAAAGGTTTGTGACATAAGCCTCTTAAAAGCACGTATCCAGGTTCCAGAGTGCAGCAGGAAACCAGTCAGTCTTTATGGAGAGAATGTAAGTAACGGTAGCTGGCTATAGCTGCATGGTTTGTTTTAATCACAAAGGTTAGTGAATCTTTTCACAGGAGATATTAACGGTATTTTTAGTTCAGTAAGCAGTCCATTAAACTCTGCAGGAGTTATTCTACGCTGTCTAATGGAAGTGGCAAGGCAGGAGATAGTGCTCCATTTATAGAAGGAGAAAAGTGCAGAAAAACGTTCTGCATAGCCACTTGTTCCCTACTGAAGTTTGCTTCAAAATCACCTTTCAATGCATCCACAATAACAATATTTCTATCTACAGTACAAGTAGCTCAGCTGCAATGTAACCAAAGTCCCAGAGGACTTAAAGTGAAAGCTATAAAATTAATTTACCTTTGTCATGAAATCTTCTAAGGGCTCCACGAAAATCTTGCTTTGCTGTTGAATGAACTGCTCGCAAGACGTCTTGAGGTGACGATCAACATCTTTTTTTGAGTCAATGTAATGTTCTTTTATTTCTGGGGTTCCCTGAAGAGAAACTCACAAGATCACTACCATTCCAGTGGCATATCCAGTAAAGCGTCAATACACACTACAGTACATGTTAAGCAAGTTCTTAGTGGTTACCTGCAGAAGGAACTCGAGAATGGCATTATTGCTGTTCAGTCTGAAAAAACGTGGAACGGTCCTTGGGTGAAGGATTTTAAATGCAGCATCTAGAAATCATGGAATATAAAGGAGTATAATGTATTTACCTGTACATGTCATCAAAGTGAAGCACATTGGAAATCATTATCTGTGCTGAACCAATGACAATATAGCCAATTAGTTCACTCAGAAATAGACAATTCACTGAAGCACTTTCATAATGGCTATATTATAATACACGTTTTGGCCACAGATTGCCTGCTTCCAGTGTGTGTGCAGTAGATGTCAGGTCCAGTTTACACTTTCACTGCTGGGCTGCTTTGTGTACACCCACCAGAACATCGGTAAGACTATAAGTGCTCAATGTGATCTCTTCTTCATGGTTTCTTTCATATAAGGCTGCATTGGACAGAATAAATTCACCTGCTCCACAGAAAAAAAAAGAAAAATAACCATGCACATCAGGTTCCAACCTTACATGGAGGTGCAGCTGCAGTGCAACTTTTCATTTACAGCTAAACTGAGGAACCGAGCTGCTAGAAAGCCAAGAAAACTTTCCTCACCCAGACATAAAACACGGGACTTACCCTTTATATTCACTTTCCAAGTACAGATTGGTTGACACAGAAATATGCTACATGGAATAGATATGAGCCACTTCTTCTGTCAACCAAGTAAAAACACCAAACAGGACATATTTACCCATGACTCCAACAATAGGGAAGTACTAATGGTTTCTGTGATGTTCAAGTGCAATGGATGTTTTAGCTCTGTTTAAATGTGGGGTAAGTCAAGATATTGGCAGATGTAAGCAAGGAAATTCAATAGCAACATGCAGCAGGCAGTTATTTATTATCATTTTACAGCTCACTAGGTCACTAAACATTTAAATATGCCCAATCACTTATCCAAAGCATTAAAGTAGCAAAAGCCAACAAAATTGCTCCCTGTTGTTTAAAATGAACCGGTAGATCTAGTGACAAAACCATGTCATTGACCAAATAATGGTGATCAGGTTTCCTGATGTTGGTTTCGTGCTTAATGGCGCAGGCTGATGGCTGCAAAATGGTAATGCTCCATACACACAATGCCACAAGTGTTGTTGTATAAAAGATATAACAAAGCCCCTGTTGTATTGAGAATACGCACAAAATGAAATCTCAGGTAGCAGACGCTGTGAGGACAAGAACACAGAAGGTGGCTATCGGCGATCGTATCAATAAGTCGCATGTGACAGCCAGCCCGTCCGATCCAGATATCATATGCACAACAATCATATTGGACACTTTTATATGAATAATTGGACAGTGTGTATGGAGAATTAGTGAATTACCAATCACCGAATTATCAGCTAATCCTAAATAGATGTCAATGGTGAGTGAGTCATATTAATAGTGAATCTGTAAGTATATTGTATGGATCTTTTCATTTTACCAGTAAAAAATGTAATTCTATGCCTGTCATTGGACTGTGCCATTGTCTATGAATAAAACAGTGGCAGAGACATATAGTGTATGACTAGCTGAAAGCAAAGTAACTTTCACAATCTAACCTTAGAATTGTCAAGATCAGATATTTCATTAGTGATACACCTTACAACGCTTGCATTAAGGATTGTAGCATGCAAAAAAAGACTGTATAACAGAAATACAATGTATAGCAGTATTGTGGAAAGGTAGAATTTTATAGGGAGTATAAGATAATTAGTCATTCTGTTACCGACATATGTCTATATGGGTAATTTGAGTAAAGAGAAAAAAATAAAATAAAAAACATTTTACCAATCTACACTTTTCTGTAACAGTATTTGGGGTACAGATAGACATACATTCTAGCTACAAGCAGCTTATAGGTAAAACTCTGCATTGGATCCCTCTAGCTTAGAGATTGCGACAGCAAAGCTTCCAGTCCATATTAAATAAAACTAATGGTGGAGGTTCCATTGCATTGTTGCAAACTACAGCTTCAAAGCGTCAACCATAATGAGAATTACAATCAGTTAATGAATCATGCAATAGTCAAAGATTAGGTTTCATCCCAACAAAAGCATTTTAGTAATAAATAAAAATATATAAAAGTATTGGATTAGTCAGCCATTATGCCAAATATTGCAGGTGAACATAAAGTAAACCACTATAATCATGTAATGGGTGATCAGAGCAGAGCAGGCCCTCATCCTGCCCGGCCTTGTCACACATCACAGTAACAATACCTCTCGTTTTCTTGAGGTCCAGGGAAATTTCCTTTATGGTGAATTCAGTATGGAAAGGAGCGATCTGCTCACGCAGGATTAGAAGATGTTTGATCAGGAAGAGCTGGCCATCCACTGGCGTCTAGATGACAAGTGTATACACAAAGCAAAAGTCATTATAAGGTATATACAAATTATACTCCAAATGCAGCTTGAAATGCATTATATTCAACCAAATAATGTTGTATCAAATATTGTTTAAATTAAGTCAGCATTAGGATCCTCATCAATTGGTGTCTAAATATTGCACCTGATATGCATTACCTACCGCAAGTGCACACAATGATATGATATGAAATGTCTGAGATGAGCTTCGATGGGGTAGATTCTATTCTCCACAATAACCCTTGAGATATGACACATCACGCAAAGCTACATCACTAACACACAGTTCATAGAGGTGCCAGGGAAAATATGTTTCCTTACCATAGCAGACAGAAACAGACGCACTGCACACAATCACGCAACTGCGGAGAAATGAATCTACCCTATTCCATTCTGTTCATACCCACAACTACTATAGATCATAGACATTGAGAATTGAGGGGTTGTACAGTGTAAATCATTGTTTTGTAGGGTTATTTCAGATGTGGTTCTAGGATGAGACAATATGACACATCGCATCTCAGCAATGTGACAGCGGTGATTTTTCCTCAGCTCTACATCAGACGGCATGGACACTGTGAGGAATCAGGATCCGATTGCTCCAAAGGTGACAGGTATCATTTTCCCCTAACCCTCCCCTTCCATCTGCCTAACCTTAATCCTCCATGTCCCACAGCCTAACCCTAACCTTATCATTTTATCAGCCTAACCTTAATCCTCCATGTCCCGAAGCTTAACCTAAACCTTCCCTTTCTATCAGCCGAATCTTATCACTCCATTTCCCTCAACTTTTCCCTAATCTTCCCCATCTATCAGCCAGCCTGTCAGGGAGAGCACAATTCGCTATAGGGAATATGTATCTGGCCAAATAGGGTTATTTGTCACCGTTCCTGCTCCCAAAAGGATCTTCCTTATTTGCATGATTTTGGCACTGATACAGCCACGTTGTTTCTTTGTGGTCTGTGTTGTTTTAGAGTTTTTTTTTATTAAATACAGAATAATTCTGGTAGATTTTTTTCACATAGAGCATTTCTGGAAAATTACAGGAACAATCCACAAGCTTTCACTTCACCCCTGAAGTTAAAGGACTATTGAAATCCATGATAAAAGCTTTCTGGATGTAATTTTAGAATTAGTGTATATTTATCAGGGCTTTCAAATATGTCCAGTGCATTGCATTATTTTTACAATACCAGTTATAGAAAACACTTAACTAACTCAATCAGGGCTTACCAAAAATTAGGAGCTAGCTAGATAGGTAAGGAGAAGAAAGGGAGGAATAGAGACTCTCAAAGCCACCTCACTAAGTGAATGAGGTCTTCCCAACTCCTCTCACCACCGTGCTTCTCAGTGTAAGCATGGTGCCACCGTACATACAGCAACGGAACCTAGATATTGGCTAGTCTGCCACAAGGCATTGGGCCAGGCCTCGCCACTGTGCAATGCTTACTCAGAAAGCAGTGCAGCCACCCAATGCACGCTCTGTCCATGGCCTCTGATTCGAGCCCTAATTTCAAATATATAAAATAAGCCTGTAGTCCAAAAAAAAACAAAAGCAAGACAAAATTGTGCATACTATTGAAGACCATAATATGAAGTATAGAGAAGAAAACAGGACCACAATGCAGCACTGGCCAGGCCTTTTCCTTTTTTTAGTCTACAGAAATAAACACAATTGTTGCCTAATGGAACTCCGTTATAAGCATATGCAATACGGCTTAATGAATACTTAAGCTGGCCATACACTAGGACAATTATCAGTCCCAGCAGGGGGTAGCCTGATAAACGGGACGATTTCCCACAAGGGAAATGTTCTGTTATCGGCACCATACACCTCCTCTGCTGGGATCGATAATTCTAGCAGAAGAGGAGGGGGGGTTAGGGCTCTCGGTGTCGCTCCATATCTATGTACAAAACTGCTCTGTCTGCTTTGAATTATACCTTCTAATCTGTCAGATCAGCATAGTACATAGATATACAACAGCAGTTATTGCAGGCAGAAATACAGACAAGAATCAGCCAAAGCCACGCTTCACATAGCAGGGCTTCGGCTGTTCCCTGTCTGTACTACTCCCTGCAAAAACCGCTGCTGTATATATACGTACTATGCTGCTCGGACAGCTTTGAAAGTATAATTCGAAGCTGACAGAGCAGCTTTGTACATAGATATGGAGCAGCGTCTATTGCAGTGATAGGGAGCCTTTCAGCTTGCTAATTGGCTCCCTTAAAATATCGATATTTATTAAACTTTTCAGTTTATAAATAATCGTACTAGAGCGTTTCTGGTGCGTTTATTTGGCTTTTAAAATATCGGTCTTGGTCATACACTACAGCGATTATTTGCCTGATCACCCGATAATTGGGTGATCGGGCCGATAATCGCTCTAGTGTATGGTCAGCTTCAGAATTGCAGCATTTTTTGTGTGCATTTGATGTTCTTACATAATTTCTTTTGTGCGCTTATTTCAGATCTCCAGATTCATTCCCAAACAAATGGCACAATAACTGAACTAATAAACAAGTGAAAGCACTTGTTCACAATGTTTATGATAGGTCTGAAGTGCTATATACTCATATATATTTTAACCCACTGATGTGTGAGCGAATGATATGGATAACGTGTGACATTTAGGACTGCAAAGGAGAAAGTGAAACGTATAATGGCCCATTCATATATAATCTGAACTGACTGGCTGAAACACTAAGGACATTCAAACTTCCCTAGGGCAGCAATGCAAAAAAATGTTACAATGTCTAAACTGACAGTATCCTGTAAGGAAAACTACTAGGCTTATTTATGGAGAGGAAAGAAAGATATAATCATTTAGAGAAAGTTCTTGCTATTCATCTGTAATAAGCATATATGACAAGACATTTATTTAAAAATAATGAATAGTTTTGCTGCAGTGTAATAACATGCCATGCATTAAAACATAAATACCACAATGTCATATAGAAATCTTATATCAACTAGTAGTTAATGACAATGTAATAGGATGTATCAAAGTCCGCTACTCACATAAGTAAAATCCTCTTAAGCTTATCATGTTACAAAGTTTGTGCTTCTTTAATACTATTTAGTGGTCAAACACAATAAGACTACAGACTAAATGATGTCTATTATATGAGTTTAAGGGTGGTTAGATGCACTGCAGAAAGCCTACAAAGAGATCCTTCGGGTACAAGTGTGTTACAAGTTGACATGCGCTGATAGCATTACACTAATGATTTGTGCTTCATAAGGACAGGCAAATGAATTTATTTTATTATCACTTTGGTGGTCTCCCACTTACATGACCGGATTAAAAATATTCATAAAAAATTCATTGTCATTTGCGCCGTGGCTGAAAGTGTGGACTACTTATTAAATTTGTACCAATTTGAACTGACAGCATCAATTCTAGTCCAGCTTTGAAAATACTAAAAATGCAAGAATATTTAAACTAGGATAACCAAATGTTATCTCAGAAATGTAAGCTCAGAAAAGCTGAAAATGGAAAGTAATTGTTTATCAAATCTATGTAATTTTGTAGTTGCTGCTTGGAAGCCAGGTAAGCGAGTGCAGAATCATGAACGGCTGAGCAGTAATTGCATTTGATGAGTGTGAGGGAGCATGGCTTCACATTGATACACTAAGCTTACTCTCACAGCTCACATATCGCACAGCCAAGAGAAAGCCCTTGTATCTGACAATCTGCAGCTAACAGATTCAGACGTCTACCTCAGGCAGAACAAATACTGAGATCATGCTTATTCATCTAAGCACAAGCAGTAAGAGGGAGGAAGCACAGGATGGCAGGTATTTAATTCTACTGTATCATCCCTCAGAGTGCATGAGACAACTAGATTTTACTCCAAGAACAATACATGGACACATTGGGCTAGATCCAGACCTTGTTAAGTGCATGAACTTAGTTACAAATGGGCTAAACCATGTCGATTGCAGGGGAGTCAAGTTAATTGTATTCTTTGCATGCAGGGATATAACTTTGAATTGCTTACTGCACACAAATACTGACCAGCTTTACTATCACACTGTTATTTAGACTTGGGATAGGAAACATCACCTCTCAACTCTAATACTGTTTACATCAGATGAAATATGTCTCCCCTGAAATCAACATGGTTTAGCCCAGGAGTAACTAATTTCATGCACTTAACAAGGTCTGGATCCAGCCCATTGTTTTTATTGTCTTTTTAACATGCAGACAGAGAATGCAATTGCTAAATAAAATCAAAAGTATTATTTAGAGACTGCCACACACAGGGAGTGGTCACATTTAGAACAAGTGGCACACAAATAAAAACTTGTCATTAAATATGTAGTGGCCACAGGAAGAAGAAGTTTTAAGCTAGATTAGAAGAGAAAAAAATGTGATACACAAAAAGCAAGTATCACTGCAAAACATTCCAGCAAGATTGTGGCAGGGAGTGTGTCTTGGAAAGGGAAAGTGGCAGACAGGTGGAGTATTGGGGCAGAAATGGGGAAGGTAACAAAGCACAGAAGATAAGAGGGCAGGTGTAGCGAATATGGTGAAGTAACAAAGAGTGGGAAACAGAAATAGAAAAAAAATAAGTGGAGAGAGAGCCCACACAAGAATATTTACACAGACAGGGAGAGGGTTGTAAGAAAATGTAGGGTACACATGTAGACTTGCCTATACTGAACATTCCAGCACACCGACTCATTGCATTAGGACACTAAGCTCAAAAAGCTTCACTTTGCAAACCAGAGGAACCAGGTTTATGAAAGTCATAGATTATATAAAAATTGCATCAATACACTTATCGTAAAATAAATTGTAACAAGGATTACAAAAGGAAACACGTTTAAGAAAATTCAAGGAGAAAAGACAAAACTCAGAAAGCTGCTAAATTCTGTAATGAAATGGCTTTTGAGAATAGCAGTGACAAATAGTCATAGCTTCAAACAACATGTAAAAGAGAAATAGATGGACTGATGCAAATATACCCAGAGATGTTATCGTACAAAGCAACTTGTGTACTGAAAACATAAAGTTCTAGCTGCTACATCTTCAGCTGAAGGAAAAATGGAAACACTACAGCTATTTATCTGACCTTGTTCTTTGCAATGGCATCAGATGCAGACAATAAGGACTGGATGCATGCTGACAGGGCTTCTTGCGACAGACCTTGAAATACTGCCCTCTACAGGAAAAGAAAAAGAAAACTGTAAATTACTGCAGCTAACCCAGACCCCTAAACAAAAGAAAATAATCATTTAGATCCTATATATAAAAAAAGTAACAATGATTTCCTTTTCCTTCTAAAGTGGCAACTGTCAGGTGATGAAATCTGTTGTGTCATGCAAATAATCAATGACAATGATTAAATAGGGTTATAGGTTTACTACAGAGATTTATCTTACATCAATACATCTGTAGAGCTTAGAGAGACACACCAGGGTCCTCCTGACAGTAGGGTACCACATGCCATGCAGATCTGCAGGTGAGACTGTGCTCTGTGCCCGTAAGCTTAAAGATTCTGAAGAGCCTACAAGAAAAATGGCACAAATATTCTTAGGTCATTACATTTTCTTGTATTATCTAATACAGACTATGATATGGCTACCAGGATAAAATTATCAATATAGTTTAATGATAAAGCACATTGGGCTGGATCCAGACCTTGTTAAGTGCATGAACTTAGTTACTCCTGGGCTAAACCATGTTGATTTCAGGGAAGTCATATTTCATCTGCTGCAAACAGTATTAGAGTTGAGAGGTGATGTTTCCTATCCCAAGTCTAAATAAAAGCGGTACAGCAGCTACGGTCCCGCGGACCGCTACACACTGAACACGTTTGCGGTTAGGAGTCCATATAACCGCCGAGGTAACCCACAGCATTATTGCCAATTGTTCTCTCTCTGCATCAGCCTCAACAGTTGAATTTACCTCTAGTAACCTTGTTACTGGTCATATTTAGTCCGTGTTGGCACCAGCCCTTCCTATTCTATTTGTCATCCACCTGAATATCGGAGGGTACCAGACTTAGTCTGGGTCATCTAAGAAGGACTGGGGGGCCACTAGACTGGACTGTTTATTCCCAATTAGCTAGGCAACCCTAAGAGGTTTTACTTGAATGCTTCTCACAAACACCAATTAGAGCTACCTGGGCTAAGGAGAGGAACTTTTGGACACTCTGTATTTCACAAGGAAAAATTAAGTAGTTCCCTCTATACCTTCAGGAAGGAGAGGATGATTTACTGCTGATTTATTAATTATTCAGAGGCATTTGCATTGTGTACTATTTTATAAGTCTGTGGCTGTCTGATCAACAGCCAACAGATTATAAGGGAAATAACATATACATTACAACTGTATTTTAATATTTATTTTTAATAAATGCAATTTTTCTTATATATAACTATATCCTGAGCGCTGTTTCTTGTTGTTTTTCTGTATAATTGTGTGGGAACACCTCTCCCTCTTAACAGCTGCTGGGCTCTATATTATTATAAGTGCAATACGAAATTTTAGCCACACTATTTTTTCAAGCTTAGCAGCGCAGCCATATATACTTTGTTTTTTTTGTTATAAAGATATACAGCATTAAAGCATTTTGTTTTTTTAAAGGGTCAATAAAAAAAAAAAACCAAACATCAATAATTAAAAAAAATATGTCTCACAAAATGCTTGCATAGCAAGATATTTTTCAGATGTTAGTTTAATGAATTTCTTCATAAGCTCAAGCAGCAATTTAAACTTGAGTACTAAGGAAATATCTTCAAATGTTGTCACCACAGTAACTCTAGTGCTGAAGAGTAACATTCAGTAGCGAATGTAAAATGGTCTTTGTGAAGAGATTAAATTCAAAAATATTTTCTCAACTTTGTCTATTCCATAATACATTGGAACGAAGTGCTTTATACGGAGAAACACATTGGGCTGGATCCAGATTTAAGAAGGAGATTGAAACTAAAAGAGGAAAGTTACTCTTGAGCTAAACTATGCTGATTGCAGGGGAGTCATATTTCATCTGTTGCAAACAGTATTAGAGTTGAGAGGTGCTGTTTCCTATCCCAAGTCTAAATAACAATGTGATCGTAAAGCTGGTCAGTATCTGTGTGCAGTAAGCAATTCAAAGATATATCCCTGCATGCAAAGAATACAATTAACTTGACTCCCCCTGAAATCAACATGGTTTTGCCCAAGAGTAACATTCCTCTCTTAATTACAAGCTCCTTCTTAAGTCTAGATCCACCCCAATATTCTTAGGTGTTATGGCAAAAGAATAAAAAGATGGAATATGCATCCAGGGTAATGATCCTACAGATCCAGCCTACCGTAATGGAAGGGTTTACAATGGCAGGGCAGGATTAGTACGTTAGGTACACAAGATGGCAGGGGGAAGGTATGGTAGTTTTATAGTAAGGGCTTGGTTAAGCCTATATGTGCACTTCAGATTTTCACACCTTACCCATTTTATGCATGGACACCGTGAAAACATTAAGGTAGGGTCATTAGAGCCCTGCAGTAGTGGAGGTCTGGTGTCAATAGCTGCATTTATCCCAATTAAGAAATAAAAAAAATCATCATACCACTCTTAATAAGATTATTGGAGTCAGGGTCCTCCAGGTGAACGTCAGAAAAGGAAGCTTCTGAGGATTGTAATCTCTTCTGCTCCTCTTTCAGACTCTGTGCAATTTCCTGTATACACAAGACACTGTTTACACCTTTAAAAAAGGATTTTTTTTTATTAAGAGAAGAAATTATTAAATAAGAGGAATATCAAGTGGAAAGTGACACCTGGGTATAACACTGCTGAATTCAGGAGGCAAATTTCATCTGCTGCAATCAGTATTGGAATTGAAAGATGAACCATGATTTTGCCCAGGTATAAATTTCCACCTCTTCTTGTATATCTCTGGATCCTGTCCATAAATTTCAATCACATTTGCAGCTGCATATTTTTGGGGATAAAATGTAGGTTCACTTCTATGGCTGAACTAGATGTTTACATAGATCAATTAAATTAACTTTTCATTAAAAAGCCACTCTTAATAACCTGTCCTCTGCGGAGAGTGTTCCCATGTTTTTTTCAGATTTACCCCTATTCCTTTATATAGACACAAATTGACTCAGATGTAATATGCAGAACTAAAGACAGATTATACCTCCATCATCTCCAGCTTGTCAGGATAAGCCAGGTCTCCCGGAGCAGGTTTATAGCCCAGGATATCTGTCTGAATGTAAATGTGTGTCCGGTAGACAAGTCTCTCTTGTACATCTTCTAACATCTGTTGCACCACAGCCGCAAAGGCACTAAGATGATCAACTAAACACAGTGAACAAAGAGTAAACGTTATGAACACTGTTTAAGTGCCATTTATTCACAACTATTTTATACAGGTGGAAGACAACGAATAAGAGTTTTCTATGAAAAAAAACAAAGACCAGTTGATACCAAAACTTCTCAGAATTCATAACCCTGTTTATATATTACCCAGCTATTGATGAGAAAGCAGCTTCAATGTAGGCCCAGAAAAAGTATCGACAATCATTGATGATCATTACATTAACATATACCTCCAAAGTATTCGATTATAACGTTAAATGGAAGAAGCAATATATCATATTGGTCCAAGAATCCACATTCTGGACTAGATCCTGGCTGTACTTTCCTATGGGAGAGGCACTGCCCTTGCTCATAAGCATTTCCAACATAAGACCCCTACCGTAAAACTTCTGTGTCATCCTGACTTAAAGTGGGGAAGGTTTGGAAGTCTGGATAGTACAGAGAGCACTTAGCATGTCATTGTACTATCCGCATATCTCCCATCCACATCCCAAAATGCTCCCAGTACAAAACTCTAGATCCGTACTGGGAATGTGGCTCACGCGCATGTGAGGTCACAAAATGAGGGCGTTTCCGATACTAAAAATCAGAAAAGGTATCTCTTGTGAAGATTTGGATCAGGTCCATTACTGTCCGGCTCTAGTATGTACATAACAAAAAGAAAAAAATAGTCCAGTGAAGAGACAGCTAAAAACATGAAAGCTTTTCTTACTAAGGCCGTTGTGATTTTACAATAACTACAGCCGATCTATAAAGGATGCAAATTAATAACAGAGACACAAATATCACTTCTGAGATTACATGCAAATATATTAACTTATTAAACAGACCCTAAACTTAAGAAATAACTTTAATTACCATTATTTTGCACATGATCTTCCAGCATTTCAATTTTCAGTATACCACAAAGCTCGGACAACGTCTCTAAGTGAATAACGTGAATAATCAATGGCCGCAAGACATCATACAGCGACAGACACAGTTTTTCCAGAAGTTCACTGTAACCAAAGGAAAAATAATGAACACACAAGAAAACGGAGCACAGAAAGTCAGAAATACCGCCTGGGAGAGCCGCAGGTCACATCTTTCTGTATATACTATCCAACATCTTTACAAATCATAAAAGAACGCACAGCTAATTGCCCTCCTACGGAGCAACAGAAATGTTCTCCAGAAAGGAAGAACATCAACGTGTCAGGGTACCTAGGAAATGGTATAAATCCAAACGCGAACTTTGGGATGAGGCATAGTCTCAGTATTGTTTGGACCTGTGTTTTAAGCGATTGTGCATGCTACCAGCCAAAGCTGCTGCTTTCCTGCCCTATGAATATAGTAGGAGAAAAATATCACAGCAAATCAAGAAGAGATATTGTCACACTGTGTCTTCTATAAGAAAAAAATGATTCCTTTTGAAAGTTGAGTAGGGGATTGCGCTAAGGTGCAATAGTTCATAACACACAATCATTCATAAAGTCTCATGTTAACCTATAACCGTTAGATCCACATGGGACATTCAATATCTTTAAATTGTGAAAAATAAACAATCGGAAATTTCTATACTCTGAGTGCTCTTGATTGTTCTTTTGTTAGTAGTTACAATTATTATTATACATATTTTATTTTTCAGATTTTACATACCATAGATCAGTAAGTTATGAGTGACTTACAACACACAATTATTTCTCACTTACTTTAATTTTACTGTTGGTTTGGAAAAAAACTCATTGTAAAGCTGATGTTCGTCTTGACATACATGAACCATGAATGCACATCCACTTCTCACCTAGAACAAATAAAATGCTCAATAAAGTAAAAGAAATATTTCCATGCTCCCAATTAGTTTAAAATCTAGGCTGAGCTCTTTATGTAAAACGTGGCTGCCAGAGACATGCTTTGCTTACCAGAGCACAGTGATCCCTGTTGTTCTGCTTGGTCAGGTCTGTTATTGTGCTGGTGATACTCGGGCTGAGCAGGTTATGTCGCTGCTCTAGGTAGCAGTGATGTATTTCACCAAGTAGCAGCTGGTATCTGTTACACAAGAAATAAAAGGAATCACTGGCGGTATCTGGCAATATATTGATTAAAGTTGCTGCCTTTAATTAAATGTATATTATACTGAATAATAAATATAAAACCAATATAAAAGAAGTGGAGAAAGCCTTTAAATCAACATTTTGTTAATTGAATAAAAAACAGAAGTCTATGCCGCAGTACATAGAGAATCTATTTCTAGCCCCCTTACAGATGATCAAGGTCACAAAAGTATATCAGGAGTTGTGCCGCTCCAACCTTTTAATAATACATACAGAACAGCTTCACTCAAGAGTGCTGATAGGGAAGATAAGCCTGTTCCTAGGATAGGAAAAACAGCTCTAAGCAAACATCTTATAATTGCAAAGCCAAAAACGGAGAGTTATTAACACAATGGGGTAGATCCAGAACTACGTCTGTCTTCCATAGACGGACGTAATTCAATGATCAATAGCTACTGTGCATGCGTAGTAGCTTTTGTGCGTAATCTGCGTATCGTTTCGATATGTAGATTGCGTATATGCGGTCTAAAAGGTACAATAGCTACTACGCATGCAATTTGCAATGTTCTTACCACTTCTGTACGTGGATTAATTACGTGCGTTCTTTAGGGAAAAGACAATAGAGTGCATTTAGGACTAGCCTCTGGAGTATTAGTATAGGGTGTTTGGTGACCCCATTTATAATCTACTATTGGATGCTGTTACATTACAATACATTGTGGATGGGAATCTTGGAAACTTGTGTTGCTGTTTTTAATCATTGTTATTTCTCCTAGGCTTGTATACATGTCTGATATTTTTAAATATATTGTTAAAGATTATGGACCCGATTCACACGTAAGAACGCGATAGGTTCCTAAATATACGCAACTAAGAGCAATGTAGAGCGTCTACTTAGGAACTTAACTGCATAACCGCGCCTTCATTTGGTCATTTAAATGCCTCTCTCCACCCAAATCTTCGTATCTGCCTAGTTACTTATTTATGGAACGCCCATTTCTGCGTAAGTTACTACGAACCTACAGATTTTAAGTTCGTAGTGTATAAGCACGGAATTTGCGAACTTACATCCAACGCAAATAGCGTATAAAAGTTACTAAGCATGCGCAGTGCATCCGTTCTTAAATATACGCACCTAAAATCAGAAGAATTCTTAAGTGTGAATCAGGTCCTTACATGTTTTAATCATAATAAGTGTTAATCACTCCCCATTTTTGGCTTTGCAATTACAGTTTTTCCTGTCCTTATCATGGAAAAAGATTTCTCTTCTTTATGTTATCATGTTATGCAGAGGACACCAAGGATTGCAACTTAGGAAAACTTATTGGTGATGACAATACTCACTCTGGTATTTTCTCTGATCGCTGCTCCATTTGTTCAATTAGTGTCTACACAAAAATAAAAAAGATTTGCAATGTAAAAGTTGTGACACATTGTTAGGACAGGCTAAATGAATTATAGTGTGAATTATTCAGAATTCTTGCACATTCGTGATGAGTTTTCAGAAATTCTTCCAGTGATGTAACCATACACATTGCTCTGGCCAATAAAATTATATATAGGCACCGTAATAAAGAATCACATTTATTATATTACTGCAAATTGATTAATCATTTTGGGGAGAGAGAGGAGAGATTCAAACAATGGAGAGCAATCCTTTCTATATATCAGAAATACATGCTGTAGGACAAGGACCAGTATAAGCTACATAACACTTACCCTGACTTTTGGAGCTGCTGCTCTAAATTTGACATAAAATAATGTGAAAGCATTGTCAGAATATGCCATATTTGAAGAATCCTGAAAAAAAGTTATGGAAAAGTTTCAATTTGCTCCTACATAAACGAAGTGCAGTAAAATAATCAGATAGTCTTTGTATGACCCTATTCATTGCTATTGAAATAAATACCAGCATGGTGTGGCTAAGAGGAGGAGCTCCCACCAGTTGCAGGCAAGTTGGCACCAGGCCTGGTTGCCCAGGGGGTTCAGGCCCACACTGACTTCTAGGTACAACAAGCCCTAGTGCCTTTAGCCCTTCCCGCAACTTGCCATTTATAAAAACAGCCCATTAATGCACACGCATAAATACCATTTTACAGAACTTAGTTCCATACAACGGAATTTAAGTACAAATGGGCGGTGCTTCCCTTTCACACGCCAAGGTGGGCGGGGGGAAGCATTTCAATTTGACAGTATGGGATGGAGATCCCTCTTACGAGCCGATCAGCGGTCTTACACACGTGACTGAAGGTTGCCTTATGGCAGCGTAAGACACAAACATTACACATGAGAGGAGAGTTACATGGGGAGTCCACTTCCCTCTCGTGCAGAATGAAACACCCCCGTGCATACAGAAAACGTGCAGAGGGTGAATCCGGTCCAATTTGTTTAAATGCTCTATATTGCCCTAGATTATTACTCAGACATATCCAAAGGTCTTTTAGCTTTTAATTCCCCAGAACCCTTTGTTTGTTTTGTTTTTTTACACTGTTTGGGCAGCATATTTACAAATGCATTTCTATATAGCAAGCAGTTATTACAATTACAATTATTATGTAATTACGCAATGTGACCTACAATTGAGGACAGCCTGTCCATGCACACTATATACACACAAATATCGGGTTGATTTGTTTCATAATTGTATAGGGTGTGCAATTTATTTGTTATACCTAAACCAACATTGCCATCAATAAATCATTCACAATGACTTTCCACAAATACTAAACAACTATATATAAACATATGCAGCACTTGTGTAACATACCCGTTTCATGAGCTGGTTAGTAAGGTTCTGCAGTATATTCACAGTGTAGCTCTTCATAAGGTGCATAGCTTTAGATAGACATTGCTTAAACTTTGTCAGATAAACAGGGTAATCTTTATAATTTGGCTGGACAGAAAATGAAAATGATACAAACATGAATTATTTAATCACCATCAACAACCTTAGAAAACAATAAAAGTATATTCACACAAGAAAAGCAAATTGAGTATTGTATGGCAGGCTCTCTTTATACCCTTGGCAATGGCTGTTATAACTTGGCTTTAACAGTAGCCATTAGTTTACTTCCATTTATACTGGCAAAAAGTTCACTAAAAAACATGAATATATGTTATTCTGCAAAAACCTCATTGCTGTACACAAGTATATACATTTGGACTAGTCTGATTTAATAACACAAGTAAACACATTCATGTACCACAGTTCTGAAATGAAATTGTTGAAGAACACATAACGTTAATAAAAGTTATTGTTTTTTCTTAAACAATATTATGGCTGCCATAAAGAGATATCATTTTCTGAGAATAAGAGCTACAGTGCATTTTTTATTCTTTAAAAGGGATCTTTAGAGATAGAAAAAAAACCTAGAAAATAAGAATAAATAATTTACAGAGACCTACAAGCAGAAAACGATTAAAGTAAATTCAACTCACGTGTGATGAAATATAGGCTATACAGTCATCTAATTTTGCAAGCATTGGTATAAACCCTTCACTGTTCACAGACAATGTGGGTGAATTCAACTTCTAAGAAAAAAAAACACAAGAGAAAATTATCACAGTGGTTTCTGAAACCGATAGATAAAGATTAGGCTAAACATTGTCGTCATCATTTCATAAGCACCAATTACAAGCTTGATGGGCATTTATTGAAAATGGGGAAAATAAAAAGAACCATAACAAATAGTCACCACATTCTACCATATTTATAGTAGACAAATATTTTATAAAGATTTCACCTTTTCCATTACAAGCCTTTTCCATTAGTGAGAATCTGATACCTTGTGATTTTGAACAGAGCAAATTTCTATAATTTACTCAGAATTCTCAGGAAAACATATGCATGTAACAAAGAATATAACAGAATATGCCAAAAACAACAACTAAGTGTGATTTTATTACACAACTGTAAATACTGCATGTGTTTATGTAACATGTTAATCTTATACATACTCACCGTGTTTATAGTTTCTAAGTCATTAAAGTAGGACAGTTTCTGTTGAATACTTTCAGCGAAGTTGACAAGCTCTGACTGATGAAAAAGAAAAGAACCCAATAGGAATAAAACTCACAGAAGTTCACTATAAGCTATTTCATTTCTTTATTTCATATATTGTACAGTTGTTTGGAGCATCATTATACATTGATAAACATACCTGCAGGAACTCCTAGCTGCTTGGTGCTTTATACTAATGCAATCTTATGACCACTGGAAGTAACAGCAGAAAAAGAAGCAAATATGCACCTTATAAGACCATGTTGAAATGAAGGGGGGAAAACATTTTAAATGTGCAAAAAGAATGATTTCAGAGGCAATATTTTGTAGTTAAACACTTAATCAGAGTAAAGCTGTTTTGTATTTGTGTGCAATAAGCATATTCAGAAAGGAGTTTCCAGGCTTGGGGGAAGAATCTATTTGCTCCTCCTCACATAGCAACATGGTTGTGCAGGTGATATTTGCACCTTTCTGTAAAGTTACTCGGATTCATTGTGTCAAATATATTTAAGCAGTTTAAAATTCATCTAAAATATACATATAAACCACTGTTCAAAACACATTAATTCCAAAGGGAATTTATAACGGAGTATAAAATGATCACCTATGCAAAAACAGTAAGCATTACATGGGCAGATACCACATTACTATATACCGCCTATGTGTACTATCAGAGTCTTGATCCATTCAGCAGTAGTTATACTCCGAATTGTCACAGAGACATAAACCTACATCAGCAGAATCATTTAGATACATATGTAAAGCTATGTTATGAGAGAAGTACACTCCACTCCCTTACAATTACATGAAAAATTACAAAGAAAGCACAAAATTACTTTTGGTACAAATCTTTATTATGTTTATGTTTGCAACTGAGAAGCTTTATTAGTGTAAGGTATAACAATTTATCTACAATGTAACAATGTATATTGTAGACAAATTTACCAGGTACCTGGAATGCACAGAACAGGTGTGTTGGGAGAAGATTTACTAAAGCCTCTTCAAAGGAACATTTGAAGTACTGCCAACAGCAATGATTACAACACTTACAAGAAAGCACCAAATAAATAAAAGCTAGAATTCGATTGGGTGTTGAGGTGAACATGTCCACGTTCTCATTTTAGAATTTCAGTTAAGTCGACCCCTTGCTCTTTAGAAGATGATTCTAAAGTTGAACCTTGTAAAACATACCTGTTCCTTAAGAAGTTGTTCACAAGCTTCATGCAACGTTCCTGTTTTTGTAGACACAAATAAATACTGTTTCTGAAGGGACTCCAAGTGCTGCAGAGCAACATTCACATCATTCAATATGGCATCACATTGGTCCTGGAACCCAGACAAGTAATCTCTCATCTCTCTACAAAAGCACCAAAAACACTATTTAATGTAAAGGAAGTCTTTAGACAAGCACACAATAACTGCTGCATGTTCACACAAGAGATCAAAGCAGTCCTAGAAATTAGCTATGTATTCATGTTTACTTAGTCATAACATTCATAGCAAAGTGAATTCTCAAAAAACTAATATTATGTTTTCTGTGAAGAAACCAAATATACCTGAAAATAACGCAATAAAGCAGATGGTCAGTTATTATAATAATCTTTATAGAGCAATAAATTACCATACTAATTTATTTATTGTCACTACCATGGCACTCTCAAATATGCCAGCCAAGAGACTGAAATGTGACTGTATCTATTGTAACACTGGTACCCAGAAAGAAAAAAAAACATCTTTATACTAAAACAACACAATTGCTGAGGTACCTGAGCAAATGAATTGGTAACATGTCCAAAATCATATAATATTGAGTATAATTATTTGGTTACACTACAGAAGCTTTCAGGTGACAATCCTGAGTGGAAGTGTGAAATATCTTAAAAAGTGTAGAAAGTTTTAGCTAAAACCAATCTACCAGTATAAGCATTATTAGTATTAGCAATTTATTATTGCTTCATGATATGGGGTCTGTATCACATCACAAGGGATATTTTATACCAGCTAACTTTCTGTTCTGTGGGTTTAATTTGTTTTATTTTTAAGATAGAAAGTTATGGTTTGTTACTGATTAACTACAAGAGTGCTGGGGTGTCTTTTTTGTATCTGTGTAAGTGCCTCATACCTTGCCGCACCTGCTCTGTATTAACTTAAAAATGGATTTGAGCAACCTCCATTTTGTGTGTGTGTGTGTGTGTATATATAT
>WWET01003328.1:119918-156189 GCA_011038615.1 Limnodynastes dumerilii | reverse complement strand
TGTTACGACACTCCGGGTTTACCTGGCTAAGATCCGGAGTGGTCGTAGAGAAGAAAGGGAACTGGAGTGACGCCCCGGGCTTACCTCGGGGAGAACCAAGGCGGTCACAAAGAAAAGGGAGGAAGTGACAGAGCCGACTGCCGGGGCACGGAGACTTTACTATCGGGTGGATTTCACCAGAGCCCCTGGTGGGGGAGGTGGATTTAGCTGCGCCCCAATAGTCTGGACGTGCCCCGTTGAACCAGGCTCGAGGAGGAGAAACGGAAACCCGGAGTGAACCCCACACCGAATAGACGGGAGTAGAAAGGTAAGCGGGAGTAGAGTCAGCCCGGAAGGGACCGGACTGAGACGGACTACGATCAACACTGAACCAGGTACGGCGGACGGAAGATAGTTCACGGGACTGGACAAGACGGACTAGGACTCGCACACTCGCAGACATACAGCGGGCCCCCCGGAGGGGTAACATAGACTAACACTCCAGGAAAGGTACAAGGTATGAGGGGTAGGTGCACACACTAAGGAGGGAGAGTGAGGGCGAATACACAGTAGGTACAAATGGAGGCAGGATAAAGCAAGGTAAGTGGGCAAGCAACGGTCAGATCACTAGGCTAGGCGAGAAGCAAAAGCACTAGGCACACAATAGAAATAGCAGGTCACAGGTCTGACGGGCAGAGACTATAACCGGCGCCAGACTGCACAAAGGAGGGAGCTAATAAAGGAGTGGGTGAGCCCTAATTGGCCAGAGCAAAGGTCAAGCCCCCTGAGTGATGATGCGTCCCCCTGGCGACGGGGAACGCACAAAACTGACATGCACGTGGGACGCGCGCTCAGAGAGAAGCGGCGCCCACGTGGTAACCAGGGAAGCCGTAACCAGGGAAGCCGTCGGGTCGGGAGAGTCCCAGGAGCAAGGATCCAGCAGCCGCAGCAGAGGAGAGAACTGCTGCGGCCAGCGTACAGGCGCCCGTGGTGGTTACTAGGGAAGCGGTAACCACGAAGACCGTCGGGCAGGGGAATCCCCGGAGTGAGTATCAGCAGCCGCAGCAGGTGAAAGAACTGCTGCGGCTAGCGTAACAGTGCCACACAGGATTCATGCTGTCCATGAGGTGTTTCACATCACTGTAGATCTTAATACCTTCAGCTGTACCTTGACATTTCAATGGTGGAAAAATATACGATTTAGTAATCTCCCTGTCACCCTGCTCTCATTCCATGAGGCACACTTAAGTCACACTTGTGGATCAGCGGTCCATCCGACTGCAATTACGTGGGAAAAACCTCCCACACAGTAAAGTTCTTCCCCCGCCCACCTTGGTGGGTGGAGGGAAAGCACAGTCTCTTTCCACTTAGTTTTGTACAATAGAAGTTACGTTAGTATATCAACCGTAACATCTGGAGGGCGCATGCACCCTCCAGTTCATAGAGCCCACTTACACATTTTGCATGCGTGAGTGGGTTCACATTATTAATTGTGGATCCAGCACTCTGTTCTTCCCACGGCCAACCTGTCAAGAAGATCCAAAGTATTTAATACTAACTAGACTAGCATGGTCTTTTGATGATCTGCAAGTCTTATGCTGTCATGCCTGATTTTCTCATACAATCATAGTCACACCAGACCCTTGCACATACTCCTTGTTTTCCTTTCAGAAATAAATATTGCTGAGCACTGAAAGGAAAACAATGCACATGTGCAGTGTCTTCCTCTCAGGGCTTATAAGTCTGATGAGACAGGTTGGTCAGGGAAGTTGGATATTATGTGTGGGGTGTGTATGTGTGTAAATGCATAAAGTCTTTTTGATACTCATATATTTTTTATTATATTTATCAAGAGGAGAGGACTTTTAAAGAGAGGAAGTAAGCTTTAATGTATAAAAATAGTATAATAAATATATATATAATATCTTGGACCTGTGCTACCAGTTACGGTGTGACAGAGCATTAGCCTACTTATATCTCCAGCATCCATTAAGGATGAAGGGTGTTAAGGCACCTATGACAACTGGAATCTTAAATTGTATTTTTCTATAAAACTGAAATTCACATGAAAAAACTTACATTTTAGTCATTGTACCATCGGATCCAATCTTGGTTAAAGGTTAGGGAGTATTTGAGCAATGCTTAGTATTGCCTCTCCATGAATATTTTGTAAATATGTTAAGCACCTAAGGCATGGTTCAGTGGAGCAGTCTCAATTCCTATGAACAACGTCATGATGACTTACATTGAATAATTGTGTCATCTGAAGGTAGATCAAAAACTCTTTTTGATAATGATGTTAAAATAAACCCCACATCCTTGAGCTCCTCAAAAATGTCACTCTACCCTCACTCACCTTCTATTCATGTCAGATAGTACCATTTATTTTGTCAATGTGTCTGAGTGTGAGCCTGGCAGGGATCTGGATTATATGGTAGAGTGCAAATAAATTAGGTGCTCTGGGAGGAAAGAAACCATTTTCCACTAACACTTTTATGTGGGTTTGAGTGGATTGATTAATTTTGGTGATCAATTGAAGAATGTGGCCTAAAACAAATAGTTTCAAAAACTCTTGGCAGGACATGTGTGGAGACTTCTGATTAGAAAATAAGATTGTCTTCTTAGAAGAAAAAAAACAAAACCCCAAAAGATTTTGAAATGGATTTGGAGAAGTGTAGAAATTTTTGTAAAACATTTATTTGGATTTTATTTATTATATATAGTTAAGATGCTGTCATTTTTTTTTAAATGTGTTTACTATAATTTTCCAAACTTAACAGTGTATTGTTTTTATTATTAATTTCACAGTTTACTCGCAAGCAGGCCCATAAACCTTTCATAATTGCCTGAGAGTATGCTTTAACGTGACAAAGCTAGTGGGTAAAATGAGACAAAACACATAGAATGCACAGCATGATACATTTATTAAAAAACTGCATGATCCTCAGTCAGAATTATCACCAATCAATAAAACATTTAGCTGACTTTTTCTATTCAATAATATTTATCTGACATCTATGGCTTTTGAGTTTTGTCCCAAGTCTTTTTAAGCTCCTCTGGCTCTTCACCATGCTTAAATACACTTACAGTAACTTGTCCAATCTCTGAACCATATTTGTTTTTCACTGTAATGCAGTATCGTCCAGAGTCATCAGCACAAATCTTCTCTATAGTCATTGTTACCACTGTACCCTTCACATCCAATTTATAGCGATCTTTGAAAACCACTTTCTTATCATTCTTTACCCAGGATACTTCGGGAGCAGGATCACCAGATATGTGGCATGTTAAACACAATGTCTGATAATGTAAGAAGAAATGTTTATACATTTTTGTCTGACCAAACGTGTAAGATTTATATAGTATATTAGTAAAATAATTTTATTATTATTATCGTTTATTTATAAGGCGCCACAAGGTGTCCACAGCGCCATACAAAATACAACAAAATACAGTACAGACAT
This sequence comes from Limnodynastes dumerilii, assembly GCA_011038615.1. Taxonomy (NCBI): domain Eukaryota; kingdom Metazoa; phylum Chordata; class Amphibia; order Anura; family Limnodynastidae; genus Limnodynastes; species Limnodynastes dumerilii. The sequence continues at coordinate 152,746 of WWET01003328.1, read as the reverse complement.
ACAGGGTAGGGATGGACAGCATAGTATATATTAAATACAATATGACTATAAAAATATCACAGAAAAACAATAAAGTGAAGCAAGCACAGAACGCAAGGCAAAATGCGAGCTGTCAAGCTTGGAAGATCAGGATTGGGTGCAGTGAGAGGTTGAGAGGGAGCCACCAGGTGGGGATTGGGTAAAAGGGTAGCTGAGGGGGACAAGAGGGTACAAAGTGAGGAGGGAGTGGTGGAGGAAGGACCAACACTAGGATGGAGGGCCCTGCTCGTGCGAGCTAACACACTATGTGGGAGGGAAGAACTTACAGAAGACATAAGGAGAGGGAAGGAAGTGGACTGCTGGTGTGAGTGGAGAAGAATGGGAATGAAGAGAAGGAATAGATGAAGGATGCAGTGTGGATGTTAAGTGGAGGAGGGGTAGGCTAGCCTGAACAGGTGCGTTTTAAGTGAACGCTTGAAGACCTGCAATGTGGGGGAGAGTCTGACTGAAGAAGGAAGGTCATTCCAGTGCAGAGGTGCAGCACGGGAGAAGTACTGGATAGGGGTGTGAGATATGGTGATCAGTAAAGAGGTCAGACAGCGCTGGTTAACAGAACGGAGAGGGCGGGAAGGGGTGTACATGTTGATGAGGGAAGAGAGGTAGGGAGCAGTGGATGAGGAGATGGCCTTAAAGGTGAGGGTAAGGAGTTTAAAGAGAGGTCTGAAGTGGACAGGAAGCCAGTGGAGGGTTTGACATAAAGGAGAGGCCGAGGTAGAGCAGCATGAGAGGAAGATGAGCCTGGAAGCATCTACATGCATATACAGTAAGAATCTATAAGCTATAATATATTACCTATACAAATTAAGATTGTTATATATTGTATATGTTAATGCCGCAACCCACTGTCATATATGTTTAATTTAAACTTTCAATATCATGTTAGAAGTGCTTGAGGCTAAAATGTGAGGACTTATGTTATCCCTATATCTGTGGATGTCCTCCTCTTTCCTCCAACACTCCAAACAAATTTTGGTAACATATATAATTTTTTTAAACTAGTCTATTAAATGACATCACCTTTTACGAAGATAATAATAATTATAATAAATCCTACTACTTTTAATAACAATAATAATTGTTAAAATATGTTAAGTTAAAGAGCATTACTTTCTACCCTATGTTATTAGTAAAAAAAAAATACCTTATCTTCCATTATTGTAGCCAAATCTGGAAGACCTCGAACCACTTTAGCACGATCTGGAAATTGTAACCACAATTTGTACAAACTACTTATAAATTATCAGAGCTTCACAATGAAACAGTAGAAAATCAATTAAGTTAGTTGCATAAATATTGTTATTTTTGTACTATTATTCAGAACCAATGGCAATAAGGATAATAGGAACAGTTATACTAAGCTTATCGACTGTTTTGTAATTTAAATCACTTGTGAGTCAATCATTTAGTATCCACAAGGCATTATGAACCCTATCCTAAACTACATTCAGATTCCATACATTAGCCTCAGCATCGGGGGCTAACAGGATTTGTTATCCTAAATTACTCACATAGGGCACTCCTGCTTCTCTCGTATGTGTGGAAGGGATTTATGCGCCTAATGTACGTAAGTTGACTGTCTTTATTAGTTCAGGATCTGGCCCTATGTTATTGAAATGACTACTGTGTACTAATTTTATTTTTTGAACAAGTAATATTTATCTGCCACCTCCCATAACTGCAGGATGTCCTATTAAAATATGTGCCTCTCACAAAGGTTGTCCATTAAATAATCGAGAGATAAAAAGAGAGTTATCTCCTGCATTTGGGACCCTATCAAATACACTGATATTAATATAGAAAGGTTTAGAAATAATATTGGCACAAAATATGTTATTCTCACAAATGGTCTGCAGTGCCAGACAAAGACATATATTAGAACATGACTTACTTTTCTCTATCACTGCTGCTTCCCTGAAAAATAAGGCATATAAGACATGCATTTTAATGTTACAAATGTAATTTCATTATATTATTATATTATACAACATTTTTTTCCAAGAAAATTTGTTTGCTTAAGGGTGTTCTCCTATAAGTGTCTATTTAGTGCATCTGAATTTAAATATGAATAAAAAGTATATAGTATGAGAAAGCCTGTATCGTGAAATTGAATTATGTGTCCAAGGCACGGCTATGGGTCGAACATGGCCCCTTCCTACGCCAATTTATTCATGAATCAATTTGAACATCGGTACATTCTTCATGACAACAATTTTTGTGAGTTTATCAAATTTTATGTTCATTTTATTGATGATTTATTTTTTCTTTGGGCTGGTCCTATGACCACATTGATGGAATTTGTTGACCATTTGAATGCACTAAATACCACGATTAAATTCACTTGTGACCATAGCCAGCCATACAAGTATCAACTTTTTGGATGTGTTAATTCACAGGTCTGAGTTTGGTTTTGCCACTGAACTCTATCGTAAACCAACAGATAAGAACACCTTGTTGGAGCCAACCAGTTTCCATCCTAAACCGCTGAAATCAGATTTGCCCTACTCCCAATTGATTAGAGTTGTCAGATTAACCTCGGATAAGAGAAAGCTACCAGGTGCTTTAGATGAAATGGGACAAAGATTTTTAGATAGGGGCTATAAAAGTTCTGAAGTTGAAGGAGCTAATTCAGGCTGCCTCCAATTAGATCATGATTACTTACTACACAAGAGTTGCGACAAACATCCATTGAAATCTGACAGATTGGTTTTTACTACCACTTATTCAACTCTTTCTCCGATTGTTAAAGCAGCGATATACAGACGCTGGCATGTTATTGCCAGTTAACCTTAATTTGGACAGTTTGCAAATCAGACACTGATGATTAGTTTTAAGCGCAACAAAAATTTGAAAGATCAGTTGGTACGCAGTGACATCATACCTCCCTCTCAACGCTCATGGTTATTGCTGAATAAGGGGGTGTTTAGGTGGAGTGGTTGCATAAATTTGAATTTCTACATCCCACAAAAGGCTTAATTTTCCAAATATTTCACAGGATGACATGTGACACAAAATACGTGGTCTATATGATTATTTGCCCTTGTCAAAAACTTTATATCAGAAAAACCTTCACGCATGTTCAAAGAAAGAATGACCCTTTGGACATGTTCACTCTAAAACTCCACCTGTGGCCAAACAGTTTGTGGAAGTTGGCCATAAGTTAAGTGATCTCCATTGCATTCCGCTTATTCATATCCCTCCTCTTGGAAGAGGCGATAATAGAAATTAAATTTTATTACATAGAGAAGCCAGACTTATTTACTCTTTTGAGTCTTTAACCCCCAAAGGTCTTAATGCAGACCTTAATTTCACATGTTTTCTCTAATGCATATAATAACAATTATGCTTTATGTTTATTTTTGTCATTTATATAATATTTCTCTTTGACATAATATTTCACTTTTTATTGTGGCATTTGAGATCCAGGGCTTGCTTGGCTCCCTGTGTTGGTGTTGCCTGGCAATACCTGGTTTCTCCTACCCTTTTTGTAGTTGTTTATTGGTTTATTAGCAGTGCAGCTGTGGCGTTGTGCAAACTGTCGGTCAGACCAGCCGGAAATGATGCACCAAGAGCCACTGGCTTACTGGCCTGTGAACTCCGAACATCTGGCTGCTGGGCGTCTGAGAGTGAGTGCTGACCCGCAGTATGGAACGCACGCTTCGCTGATTGTGTAAATCCCTGCCCTCTAGTGAGTCACTATTTATCCTTGCGTTTTAGGTGAGCCTCTTCTGCCTGTAAGCTTTCTATTGCCCCTGATGATGGTGACACACCGAAACGGCCGTCAGGCCTGGCTTGTATGGTCTCTCTAGTGGCATCTTCTCTGCTCCACCTGCTATACCTTCTCTCCAGGATAGCTCCTTGCAATTCTCATGGACATTAATTCATGGATCCTGGACTCTGTTCATTGGCTCAGTACCTAGCTATTTAGCTATTTTTATGCATTTATCTGGCTATTCAGTATTTTCCATTTATGCATGTATTTGCTATTTATCTTTATATCTAGTACCTATATCAGTGGTTCCCAAACTGTGCGCCGCGGCTCACTGGGGTGCCGCAACGCTCTCACAGGGGTGCCGTGGTATGATTCTATTTTCTATTTTATTTTATTCTATTCTATTTTTGTCTTTAAGGGTGCCTTGAAAAAAATATGGAGACCCTAAGGGTGCTTCGAACTGAGAATGTTTGGGAACCACTGACCTATATACATTGTTGGATAATTATCTTTATTGGGTCATTTTTGCTCAGATATTGCACTTTATGATTGGCCATTATGCACTTTAGTGGGCTATTTTGTATTGATATATGGTGGGCATAGGGAGATTGCTTTATATGGAGATAGTTTGGTTTTCATCTTAGCAGGTCATCATTGATATATTGACATCTTTTGCAGTGCAGGACTTTTAATATTGGGAAGAGAAGACCATGATGTTTTAAATGTAAGTGTGAACCTCAAGAAGCTGGATAGAGAATACACTTCAATAATTCAGTATATATTAACCTGTTACTAATCACATCCAATTTTGAAGGGACTGTCCCAATTCGCATGCCACAAAGCAGGGCTTATGGAAAAGAGGGTGTGTTTCAAACAAATAAGGTTAGTTGTGGGCAGGGTTTGGCTGGAAAGGGGCATGGCTTATTTTAAATATTGGATTTGGAAGAATACTTCACAGAATGGTATCATTGGATGAGATAAAACATACTAAGGGTTATGGTCCCATCGGTGTACGCTGAGCAGAACTTTTACACATGAATCTTGTTCTTAGCCGACTGGAGGCTGACCTGACAAATTATTAGTTTGAACAAGAAAAACTGTAAACACGTACTTGCAATTCTGATGTTCTGCCATTGCATCATCAAATGCTGAAACAAATAAAATATATCAGTCTTTAAAAGTTTAATTTACAGCATTAATGTTGTGCCCTAATATGTTAATTTAAGCTAAAAAAAAATTAGCAAAAAGTGGTACCTTTTTGCAACCTTTATTATGTATGTAAAGAATTCTCTGACTTTTATTTTAGAGATAGAATGTCATGGTTTATTGCTGGTTAATTGCAAGAGAGCTGGGGTGTATTTTTTCGGTGGGAGTCCCCGCATAGAAGGACGGTATCGAGAAATAGGTACAGCCGTAAGTTTCTTTACGGCTGTCCCTATTTCGAATACCCATCCGTTTTACTATTTTTTTTTCAGAGTGGGTGAATATGCCGATCGGCATATTCACCCTTTTATTTTCAGAAACGCTTTTGGAAATGCCACCACCGCCTCTGCTACAGGAGCCAGACGCTTCACTGGAGCACTCCAGGCTCTTTACACTATGGGTTACAGAGGGTTACACTCTGGGGAAGGAAGGGTTAGCGTTAGGGTCAGGCTGCGGGGAATTGATGGTTAGGATCAGGATGTGGGCAAAGAAGGGTTAGGGTCAGGCTGTGAGCAAAGGAGGGTTAGGCTGCTGGTAAGGGAGGATTAGGGTCAGGCTGCAGTGAATGGTGGGTTAGGGTCAGGCGGTGGGAAAAGGAGGGTTAGGGTAATGGAAGGGGATGGTTAGGGTCAGAATTAGGTAGTAACACCTACCTTTTGGAGCACCGTGTTCAGTGCTCTGGGGATCGATTGCTATGCCTCATCGAGTTCAAAACTGGCTGGGAGAAAAAGGCTCTATCGAAATAGGACCATTCTTACCAGGGACCCACACCCGTTTTTTTTATACTAACATGCTGCAGCTTCAGGAATAGTTTTTATAAATAAGTGATTCTTTTACTTATACATTAAAGAAGGCAGATACAAACAATATATTTGTGCCAACTTGTAAGAGAAATCCAGATGGTTATATACACCATGTTGAATAAAACTATATAAACATAATTAGAGATGAGAGGTGATTATTCTTAGCCCATCTGTTAAATACAGTTTAAAATAAAAGTTGGACAGTATTTTCCTTGAATGCACAAAGCAAAATGATTTCCCCCCTTCCCTGCAATTGAACATGGTTTTGGTCAGATGTAAATTTCCATCTGTTTTCCTAATTTTAAACTCTGGAGCTGATGTATTTCAGTGCAGGATGACTGCAATAAATCTAGACATGCACCTATCTAATTTTGGAGTCTCTCATAAGACTTGCAATGCTTTGGTTCAAAAATTTGGTTTCATCTGTTTGGTTTTACCTCTGACAATCACTTATGGTAAAATGCCCGACAAATTTGGGTGGTGTGTACGAAAGTACGATTATTAGTCTAATTTTTGTCAGTCTTCTGTGCAGCATAGACAGATGTATAATTACACTATACCAATTCAACTGTAGACCTGAGATAATGATAAATTCATTATACAATTAGTAATTGTAATTGAATGTGAAATTGTAAGTACCATAGCATTTCATGTATGATTACACAGGTGTGTGCCCAGCTTAATTTTATACATCAAGATGATAAGATTATCAGCTTACAATATAAGGTGATAAAAATCATTCTTATCTCCACAATATGACTCCTAGCAATAAATATTTTTAATAAATAATACATCTTTTTTTTTCTTTTATACACATTCTTTACAGCTTTACTGCTTTACCACTGCTTTACCATTTTACCAGATTGTAAATAATATTAATTTTGTGAAAAAGTTTAATTACACATAGATAGATAGATATCCAGTTCTAAAAATAGTGTAAAATGTAAAAGAGATGTTAATGTTCTTTTAAAGTCACAAACTAAAAATGAAAATTAACCATGAGACGAAAAATGAGCTTCCCAGTGTGTCACTCAATGTTAAATAAAGCTTATTTTATACAAATTGCGTGTGAAATACCCAAATCATTGCAATCAAGTTTTAAACACACACAGTGGGGACATTTGATATTACCTTTACCACTCAGGTCAAGGGTCCGCTTATGAATGTCCTTGCCATCAAACAGGTCAAGTGTATAAAGTCCCCGATCAGAGTTATTAGGGTTGGACACTTGCAACCAGACTTGGTTTATTGTGCTTCCAGATTTAAGTCTGTCTGTGCTGGACAATTTTTGATTTCTGTATATCAGAGAATTACAGAAGTACATTAGAATTGCATGGTGAACACCATGCAAAAATAAATAACTGAATCTCTGGAAGAAATTAAAAGCAGCCTGTTGTACATAAATCACTAAATATTAGAACGTGGAAGGTATAAATCCCTTAAAATTAGTTTTGATTATAATAATGCAATACAATTATAATGTTTCTCGGCTGTACAACTGAACTGTCTTTACATTGTAAGTGGGAACACAGATGCAGGTAATTGTTTGTAGAATAGATTTCTAGAGTTTTCTAGTTGATGAGCCTTGTCTGATGACTCTTTATAATGAATAATTATTTAATAAAACAATGTAAACATGAATAAGGCTTGAACTGTCTTAAAGTCTTGTTGTAAAGTTAACATTTCCTAATATCATCCCAAGCATGAGCCATAAATTCCCTACTTGTGGTGCCACACAGGATTCATGCTGTCCATGAAGTGTTTCACGTCACTGTAGATCTTAATACCTTCAGCTGTACCTTGACATTTCAATGGAGAGGCAGAGAGAGCTTGTGGGGGAGAAAGATATGGTCATTTAGTTGCAAAAATGACGCTTAAAACTTAACACTTGACCAGGCTCGGTGACGGGGGGGACAGGTGACAGACCCCAACCTTCATAGGGATAACTGCAATACACTATTGAGTAGGGATGTGGGCCCCCAAATACATGATTGCACCGGGCCCTAAGATTTCAGTTGCCAGGCCTGCACTTGATTAATTTGTAATGTTAATATTTATATTTTGTGATGGGCATATGGTGCAAATTTTATTTATTTAGCAATACCAGGCACATAAAAGTCATGTTTTTCTAACATCCCCAAGATTTTTAATTTATTTAACAATTTATCATTTGCATCAATATATTTTATCAATATAACTATATTTAGCAATATTTGAATTTTAGCAATGTCCATTTTGTGTGTTTGTTTTAAAGCTTGTCCGGGATAGCAGCTGGCAGAGGGTGCTGTTTCAGAGTAGCTGTTGTAAAGACTTGGGGACCTCTGTGGGGGGTGAGCTCTCATTTTAAAAATACATGATATATGACCCAAAGTTGGGCCTCTGACAGTATTAGAGTTAGGACCACCAAAACAGAGAAGCCTTGTAATCTATCTATCTATCTATCTATCTATCTATCTATCTATCTATCTATCTATCTATCCACACACACAATACATGCAGGGAATACTTCATGCTCTGTTTATGTCTAACCATGTCTATATTAAGAGGCATGCTAGCTTTGTCCACCATGCTGGTTATGCAGCTAACTGCACCCTGGGCAAAAAAATAAAAAAAAATGATATTAAAGTTTAATGTACACTGCATAAGGCAATCTTACCATTTTACCATTTGTATATGTGTGTAAGTATAACAATTTAATCACAAGTCTAAAACGTGTAATGCTTACCACTTATTCTACAAATTTCATTCATTATTTCTTCAAAGCCTAGAAAAGAATAAGAAAAAATTTCAAACAACATTTTTGATTCCATGAAATAAAAAAATAAAACATTACTTATATTCAATATACCAAAATTCTGTATTGCCTCATTAATCTACTTTAACATTTTTAAAATAAGTTCCTTAAGTTTATATATATGGAATAGGGCACCAGTTGGAAAATCTGTCATTTGTCTGGTGTTTTAAACCATTTTTTAAGCTGGTCTTAAGAAACTCCCTCCAAAGGGCTTCCACCCTGAGTGGCCCACCCACCAGAAGTCCCAGTCTGTTCTCTATTAAGTACTGAATTTCAAAGTGTGCAGGTTTCCGTTAATTACAGTAGCTTTTCTACACTATCCCTAACGTAAGAATACATGCAAATGTGGTGACGTCGTGAGACGTTACCATTCCCCTGTTTCAAAAAGCACATGACCAGTTGGGGAAAGATGATTGTTTCCTACCTTCCTTGGAAAGGTCCATATCACTAATATCCTCTCCTCTGTTGTCCTTCACCACTGCTTTGTAATGTCCTTTCTCTTCATTTGTGAGCTATTGAGAGTATACAACACTATAAGGGCAAATGTCATTCAATCCTTATGTTTATCAATGCAAAATGTTGAACACTATTATATTACTGTCTTAGGGCAGTTCCCAATAATATCACCCCTGAGCTTTTTCAAAGCTTTAACAAAGGTAATTTAGTCTTTATATTCAGTCTAAATAGTTACTAAGAGGCGCTACATCGCCGGAGGTTTTGGGGCCCAAACCGCTGAATTTGCAACCGTCAGTAATGTATGGTAGTTTGTAAATGTCAAAACCATCGGCTTTTTACTAATAAAGGTGGTGGTTTTGACACAACACCTTTTAGTAAATCTGGCCCTTATATTGTAAATAAGAAAAAACATGCATGTCTGTATTAAATGCTGAATATACTTTGCTAACATTTATCATATATATGACTGCCAAAAACAGCACTGAGTCTGAAAAAAGGGATAAATGCTACATCTTGAAAACTTGTCATTAGCGTATAAACACCGTTTGGAATATTTTTCTGAAGTCATCAATGTTTGTGTTTGTCTTTTCTTGAACTTACTACCCGATTCAAATATCCCATTTTTCAGTTTCCAAACACAGGATAATGTGCCACTTGTCTACATTTAATGCAGTACTTGTTTTTTTCCCTTACCTTTTTAATAACCAGTTTTCCTTCCCCGCTTTGCTCATCATATTGCAAGTTTGAAAGTGGTTTCTTGTCAAAATACCATTTAAGAGTTGTCTCTTTCTTAGTATTTGTCACCTGTTGGGAATTATGCATTTAACAGCAAGTTCATAATAACAAAGCTACTATTTTCTCATATACTGTACATCTTGCATATAAAATTTGCATCATTAGACAACATTCAATGATAAATAAATACAATGGTTTGTGTTTTGTTAATGATGAAACTAGTAATATTGTTGCATAAAAAAAAACAATTTGTAAGGTTCAGAATTTAATGTAACATTAAATATGTATATGCATTACTTAAGGCAGTGGTTTCCAAACCTGTCCTCAAGGCTCCCCAACAGTTCATGTTTTCCAGATCTCCTTGCTGGAGCACAGGTGTGTTCATTATTGACTGTTTAAAAGATCAACAGGTGTTATAATTATATACCTTGTTCTGTAGGGAGATGGGGAAAAACATGCACTGTTGGGGAGCCTTGAGGACTGGTTTGGAAACCTATGACTTAAGGTGTATAGCAACAATGTTTAATTGAACTATTTAATAACTATTGTTATTCTGTCATCTATTCATTAATTTACACCTTCCATTTCCACATAAGAATCAGCAATGATTATGAGCTTAAACCTTCTTCAGAAAAGTTAAAGTTAATTTATTCTAATTTGTCATTGCATTTAAATTATTTACATTACATGAGTTTCCTAGTTATATAAGGGATTTTTGAAGTCATACCTTGCATATTATTATCACATGACAGTCTTCTGTAACTTCCCACCGTAACTGCTCCTGAAAATGTGGACCTGCCATAAATAAATTAACTTCTGTTAGTGATTCAACTTTGATTCATCATTTAACTCCACTGTAATATGTAGCACATCTAAAGACGAGGAGCCTGATCCAAAGTTAATAGCTTCAGTGATTTATGTACTCAGGACACAGAGTTATGCATCTGAGCACATCTGTCCAAAGCAGAATTCAGTGTGATATTCAGTCTCTGCACAGAGGACAGGCCCATTCACCATGTGTATGAGATACATGGTAGGTGGGCATTGATGATTAAATTGTATAGTATGGGCTTTGCTGAGCCCTTATGTATGATCCAGTATTCTGCACACACAGAGATTCGTGTGAAATAATTAAGGTTGGATCCAGGGCACGGAAAACAATTCCAGGATTCCGGGAGCATGTCCACATTCCCGAGTGCAGAATTGTGGATACCAAATTTTGTATGATAGCCTCTACAACAGAGGCTAATGTTTAGAATATACTCTTAAGCCTGGATCCGGTCCTTGGAGTTTATGGTATTTATTCACAGCATCATGGGATAATAAACTTGTGGGTAAGAATACATTTTTATTTGCTAGAACAATACTTAACTGTAGGACAATAGTACAGTAATTGTGATTTCATCTGCTCTGCATCTACACCATCCTCTTACTGCAACAATATAGCTACACAGGGAGTAATATAATAAGCACATTTATTTTACCATGCTTCTTTTTCCATTGTTTTCGTTTTTGATTGGACTCATCAAGTATTTTATCAAAGTCTGGAAATAAAAATACTTGTTAATTTTGTTTACATTTTTTTTTTTTTATTGCATTACAGACATAAGGTAATATCTTGCTAAAATATAATGCACAGCAAAGGTAGACAAAGTATATAACCATTACAGCTAAGGCTGAATACATTATAGCAATATTCTGCTGAAGAAATTCCCTGATGATATCACAGAGTTATTCCTGAGTTTAGGGTAACAACAAAAACAAATGAAAGTATGTACCTGGTCTAACCATGGGCCTGATTCAGACTTAATAACGACAGCCAACGGCATGTGTAAATCTGGCTGTGGGAATGCACTGTTACTGATGTTACCCATCATAACTCTGATCGTACGTAACTTGTACTTAACTTCATACAAAAGTGCGTAACATCCCTACGCAAGCTGAAAGTAGGGATTATGGGCAGAGGGAGACATTTATATTGTACAGCTTGCGTACGTAAAACAATCTTAAGTCTGAATCAGGCCCCTTGTTGTAATGTGAGGGATGCAAATATTTTATCCATATGCATGCAGGAAAAATACTAAATTTAGAGCTGAGCTATTATTATTTTTATTATTATTGTTTATCTGTAAGGTGCCACAAAAACTGTGCAGGTAACATAGACTTGAGTGATAAACAGGATGACCAACGGTTACACTAAAATGATAAAAATGTGGACACAATATACTTTTGATATTGACAGACCAAGGTAGAGACTGAGGGGTAGGACAAGAAGATGGAGATTGGACAAACAGGGAGACTCATAGAGGGACATAGGGAAGATGGAAGGTGAAAAGGAGAGATGAAGAAGTTAGAAGGTGATCATTTTGTTTGTAAAGGCTCTTCCCCCTGCAGTTTAAGCCTGCATATGTACATTTTCTCATGCTTTTGCTGTTGAAAAAAAGACTAAAAAGTACTTTTTGTGAGGAGTAGCTACTGCCAAACAAAAACCACTAGGGATAAATAATGGACATTAACTCCTCTGTTGATCACTCTTTTAAAAAGGAGGAATGAAGATTCAGCTTTAGAGAGAGTCAATTCAAAATATCAATAAAATAATACACAAGTGAACCACAATGATCTGTCCACTCTCCTGTATTGTAAGCTTCCTGCACTCAAAAGGAAGCATATGTCAAAATGCAGCAATGCTCTGAAGTCAAGAGCATATAGGATGGAGTAGAGAACATGGATTTTTTGTTTATACTTGCAGTGCATTGACCCTACAAAATCAATTCAGCTGAAAAGTGACCGGTTGTCTTTAGGACTTATCTGGAACGATGAACAAAATATGTTGTTAACTAAAGAACTCTATAGGGCAGAATGAAATCTATAAAATGGTGTTTCAAGTCTCACTAAGGGCTGTATTTCCGAAGATCGTTTTCATATGATAAAGCCCGTTTTCATGTGGAAACGGGCTTTATCATAGAAGTCAAGAGCATATAGGATGGAGTAGAGAACATGGATTTTTTGTTTATACTTGCAGTGCACTGACCCTACAAAATCAATTCAGCTGAAAAGTGACCGGTTGCCTTTAGGACTTATATGGAATGATGAACAAAATATGTTGTTAACTAAAGAACTCTATAGGGCATGAAATCTATAAAATGGTGTTTCAAGTCTCACTAAGGGCTCTATTTACGAAGATCGTTTTCATATGATAAAACCTGTTTTCATGTGAAAACGGGCTTTATCATATGAAAACGAAGAATTCCATATATACAATGCTATCATCGCCATGGAAGACATAGCAACAATCGCATTAACACTCCCGATTGCCTGCCCGCTCTAATGAATGTGGGCCGGCAGATAGCTTTATTTACTAAGTGTCAATTTTAACAATATGCGCCGACACGTTAAATAACGCAATCTGCAGATGGTGTTAGGGTAAGTATTCCAGCAGTCTCCTCATATACATCCCTTTCCCTCTCGCTAATAGCTGTTATTAGGGGGAGGAAGAGGTGGGGTACATATCGGGAGACCGCTGGAATACAGTTAAGTAAAAAAAAAAACATTAAAATCTAAGTAAAAACATATTAAAAAAAAAATAAAAAAATAGAGAACGAAGCTTTTAAACTTACCTGACCGGGCACGTCTGTCTCTAATCCCGGCGAATGCGCAGTGATTTTGCCTTTCGGGACTTGAATTCCAAAAAGGCAGCTAATGCGCATGTGCCAGTACTCCATAGCCGAACAATGTCAGCAAAAGGCTTGCTGGCCATCGTGGGACCTCGCCGGATGGGTAAGTATTTATAAATACTTCACGCGGTCCTGCCAGGCTCGCTGCAAGGCGCAGCGAGCCTGGTTGCTATCATTAGCGCTCAATGTGCTAATGATAATAAATAGAGCCCTAAGTCTTTTTGCTATCTTTCCACTGCAGCTTTATGCTGAAGGAAGCGCATTGGATAATACTAACAAAAATTATATGGTGGTTTTTTTTTGGAGGGGGGGGACATGCAGACTGACCGGTTTATTATATAAAGGTACAGTTAGAGTGTATTTAAGTATGACTAGGCTTTCCACACTTCCTTTCCATCCCCATTTTAAATAGTAATCACTTATATACTGGTGCTGTATTCAGAGTTCTGAATGCGCTGTGATTGTAATTCTGGATCTGGCTCATTGGGCCTGATCCAGAGCTACGCCCGCCGTCGCTAGTACGGCGGCCGTCGCCGTAATGAGCATGCGCCGGGCAGATGTTGCCCGGCGTCACTATGGAAACGCCCGATCGTAGAAACGTCCCCCAGCGTCCCTACGCTGAAGTTAGTAGGGGGGCGGGGAGAGGGAGGGTAATGAGGCTGGAAGGGTGGCGTTAACGTACTAACGCCGCCGTCTTAGCGTATCAACTCTCCCTTACGCCGGCTGAAGTTAGGGTAGCCTTCAGCCTGCGTAAGGGAGAGTTAATACGCTCCTACAAGGGGAAGTGTTGGGCCAGAGCAGCGATGTTATGCTGAGTGCTACAGCGCTCAGTGTAACATCGTAGCTCTGGATCAGGCCCATTGTTACTAACAAAGGAACAAAGGCAGGGCCAGATTGAGAACACCGCCACTGCTCTGGTTTGACCTTCGTCCACTGCAGCAAAAGAGTTCCTATGGCAGATTGCTGTGCGATCCTAACTTCCATAAATGTCTAGTATAGCACATAAATTACCTTGTCAACACAATAAATAGGTATTAAAATGGTGAATAACACACTAGCAAACACTTATTATTATTATTATTTATATAGTGCCACAAATTGTCTACAGTGCTTACACAGGCCATTAGATATTCACATCAGCCCCTGATCCTAATTGAGCTACATACTCTGTTAGCACTGCGGACAATTTGTGGCACTATATAAATAATAATAATTGTTTGCTAGTGTGTTAGTCACCATTTTAATACCTATTTATTGTGCTATATTAGACATTTATGAAAGTTAGAATCGCACGGCAATCTGCCATAGGAACTCTTCCACTGCAGTGGATGAAGGTCGGACCAGAGCAGCTCCAAAACCAGCATGTTTTGGTGTGAGGAAGCAAACCGGAGCACCTGAAAGAGACCCACGCAGACACAGGGAGAACATACAAACTACACACAGATAAGGCCTGTTCCAGGATTCAAACCTATGACCTCAGCGCTGAGAGTGCTAACTGCTACTCACTGAGCCACCATGCAGCCCCAATTTGATGGCAACAACATAGGACAGCATAGTGAAACATGGAAGGCTATAAATACAGGTCTTGGAGAGCAAAGTCTCATTGTTGCGGTGGTGGTCTAAGTGACCAGACCTGTGAACGACATCTGGGATTTTTTAGTTTTTGCAAGAGTGGCTGGGTTACAAGCTTGAAAGACTGGAGCAACATATATAGATCATTTTGGTAAGTATTAAAAGAGGGTTTCTGTTTTAATTCTCTCTCTCTCTCTCTCTCTCTCTCTCTCTCTTATAATGGGGAGGCCCATATGTTATGTGTTGTGGATGGAAACACTACAGGCCACAGCGTGCATTCATGCATTCATATTAGGCAACATCTTGACCCAAAATGCAACATTGCACTCAATACAATCGGGGCCAATGTGTTCTGTGGGGTTTTAACTTTTATACATCTAAAAAATTTTAACATCCCTGCATCTGTTTTATTAATATGTTACACTGGTAGTAATTTATAGTAACGATGATAGACCTACTGGTGTATTGTCAATGACTTTGTCATTAAGAATCATCTCCAAATCTGCAGCAGGAGACAGTTTCTCCACCTGTAACCAGAGTTTCACATCCCCAGTCTCCAACACTTCCACATTCCAGCCTGATATTTTCTGTATTACTGGAAAAACAGACATTAAATTAGGTTATGTACAACACAGATGATCACACATGATCCTTTTTATTTTAACAGCTCTAAGTGTTTGATTTTTCCTCTACACTGGTGTAGAGGAAGAAAAGTGACAACTGTCCCACACATGATTACAACATTCTACATGTATTTCCTAACTGACTTACAGGGGTGTTTTACTTCATGGCTTTTCTTGAGCAAATCCGATAGTTCTAAGATAAAAGGAAAACCTGTCATACTGATATGCAAGATTTGAAATACATCCATATATATCATTTTAGCAGCAAAGGTTCTATATATAGATTTTGGTATATTTTAGACAAAGCAGTAAAACTAAATTCTTAAAGTATTTAATAAAAACATGTCTCAATAAGTTTAATTGTAAGAAACCAAGTAACGATAATGTAATCTTTAATTTTTATGAGCTTTCAGTTCCATTTAATATGTGTAGCACAGCCAGCTGATTTACTTTACATGTTCCTGACTAGAGATTACGGTTCACGTGATAAATGCTCTACTGCCTCTATTTTCTGCATAAAAATAAATATAGTTGTCTCATACCCTCTTCTGTGAGTGTGTGACTAGCAGACACCCCATCGGTATTTGGAACCTCCACAGAGTAGGTACCTACATCTTGCTCACTTGGATTTGTCAGGATTAGCTTTGACCTAGTAAAAAAACAAAAAGAAAATGATTAAGTATATTACTAATGAAAGAGTATGCTGGACCCGCAGTGAACACACCGCTAACTGCTCCCCTCACACTGACGGACTTCCAAGACCCAAACCCTACTGTAAGTGATTTGAAAGTTGGATTGGTACACAGTCCCTGAGCACACCTGTATTCTAAAAATCCCAATCATCCCCAAAAGCTTTTGAGAGTGTCATTTGTCATAAGTCTGGATGCAATGGGGTAGATCCAGAACTACGTTTGCCGTATGTTTATTCGCGGAGCGTATTTACCTGCGCGTAAATTCGTTACACTCCCCTCGGCACACCCCTTGCACAGACGTAATTTGTCAAGATACCCTTTCCAAACCCTACCTTAACTTTTTCCAACGTAACCGCAGTCATACGTACGTATGGGCTGAACGAATTTACGCAGCTAAGCACGCCCATACTGTACACTTTAAATACAACCCCCCGCCTACTTCACGTATTTCACACATAATTTGGACTAACGTAAAATCGGCATGCCCACACGTAAGTATTTACGTGACACATACGTGAATGGCCCATACGTTCACAATTATGCTACGTTAATGTGCGTATTTGCCCATATGTTCACAATTATGCTACGTTAATGTGCGTATTTTCTATGGTGCGCATGCGCAGTGCGTACAAAACAGCAATTTTACGTCTCTGCCACGCGTAAATTCGCTCCGAGACGTAGTTCTGGATCAGGCCCAATGAATTGAGTCCCAATGTATGTAGAACATATGTGTGTGTATGCATAGTATGCAAAAAACAGATGAAATACATTTGAGCCTCATGGATAGAAAGGAAAAGCCGAGCTCAGTATCCTGTCCACGGTCTCTTCTTAGGAAACATTTCTAGACTGCAAATGACTAAAATTGATCCATTAAATACATTTTTTATAACACATTAACTTATTGAGAGCTTTCTACATGTATAACCTAGAGATTGTTTTGAATATCTGTTATTACTGAATATCAAGGCCATTACTGGTGAAACAATGGTACAGTGGGAGGCAAATCACTGGTACATGCCTTAGATAGCCATGATGAAAAGCATGCACTGTACAGTTACTGTATAATTCTGGTTATTACTTATTTCCTTCTGTACAGATCTCTGTTTTCTCTGGGTCTGGAGGACCTTGGTAATCCTTAGACCACAGAAATTGCGGGGAGTCAACTGGCTCTGGATTCTCGAAAGAAAGGTAAATGAATCCTTCATCGTCTACCCCGACCTCAATTTCATTTGTGCCTGTGGGTTAAAATAGACCATGTGCATAATTTTGGCTGTATTTATTGTCATTCACTGTCAACAAATTTGTCATATAATGAGAATATTTTTAAAAATAGACACTCCAATGACAAGGTGTAACTTCTTGGGTCATTACACAAATAAAAGCAATTTCTGCCTTGTGAAAATATCTAAGAACATTGGGGCAGATCCAGAACAACGCTTCTGTGCGAATTTACGCCTGGCGGACACGTAAAATCGTGATTTTAGTCCCAATGTATGTAGAACATATGTGTGTGTATGCATAGTATGCAAAAAACAGATGAAATACATTTGAGCCTCATGGATAGAAAGGAAAAGCCGAGCTCAGTATCCTGTCCACGGTCTCTTCTTAGGAAACATTTCTAGACTGCAAATGACTAAAATTGATCCATTAAATAAATTTTTTATAATTCATTAACATATTGAGAGATTTCTACATGTATAACCTAGAGATTGTTTTGAATATCTGTTATTACTGAATATTAAGGCCATTACTGGTGAAACAATGGAACAGTGGGAGGCAAATCACTGGTACATGCCTTAGATAGCCATGATGAAAAGCATGCACTGTACAATTACTGTATAATTCTGGTTATTACTTATTTCCTTCTGTACAGATCTCTGTTTTCTCTGGGTCTGGAGGACCTTGGTAATCCTTAGACCACAGAAATTGCGGGGAGTCAACTGGCTCTGGATTCTCGAAAGAAAGGTAAATGAATCCTTCATCGTCTACCCCGACCTCAATTTCATTTGTGCCTGTGGGTTAAAATAGACCATGTGCATAATTTTGGCTGTATTTATTGTCATTCACTGTCAACAAATTTGTCATATAATGAGAATATTTTTAAAAAACAGACAATCCAATGACAAGGTGTAACTTCTTGGGTCATTACACAAATAAAAGCAATTTCTGCCTTATTAAATTGTCTAAGAACATTGGGCAGATCCAGAACAACGCTTCTGTGCGAATTTATGCCTGGCAGACACGTAAAATCGTGATTTTGTATGTACTGATGATACGCTACGTAACGTAACTCTGAGCGTATGGGCCATTCACGTATTATTTGCGTAAATTCGTATGTGTGGGCATGTCAATTTTACAAGAGCCAAAAGTACGTCTAAATTAATTAAAAGTGTACAGTATGGGCGTACTTAGCTGTGTAAGTCCGCGTTGTCCATCTGTACGTTACGCGGCCAAAGTTAAGGTAGGGTTTGAAAAGCGGAAATCGGTCAAAGTACGTACATTCAAGGGGTGTGCCTAGGGGAGTGTATAGAAGGTACGCACGCGTAATTACGCTACGCTAGTAAACGGATTGCAAGCAGAGTTCTGGGTCTACGCCATTATAGCTTTATAGTATAGATATTATATGTAGTATATACCTTAACCTCTAATGCAAAGATGTATAGAAACTTAAGTAAATACTCACAACTATCAGGAAAATTAATTAGCACAATAGGTTTTATTTGTGTGTGGTTAAAATTTGTCATAAATTATGTACAAAAAAACCCAAAAACCTGAGAATAATTGAATATTCAAAAGCTCACTGTATGGCCCTGTATCTACTTGTGTTATAGTAAAATGGTGGCATTCTCAGTGAAGGGGAAGAGGAGGGGAAAGCAAAGTAATTATAATGTGAATTGTATCTCTAAACCTCATTTCTTGTCATCAGAATCTCCCCATTAGAAAATCCTGTTGAGGAGATTATAACATCGTCAAGTATAAGATAATGATCCATCTACAATAAAATATTTTAAATGGCACTGCTAAGTTCCTGTATCTCGCAGAACTACTGGTTATTGTGACGGCTGGACAATAATAAACATGCTGTTTAGCAGCCATACTTGTACAAACCTGGCTTGGTTTCAGGGACAATAGAGTCACATGGCAGGGAAGGAGTGCCTGTTCCAGAGGTGTTAACAGCAAGGACACGAAACTTGTAACTTTTGTCTTTCTCTAAATCAGAAATCTAAAAAAGAAATATAGCAAATGCTATTCTACATAGTACTTTATTTTTTATTAGCATATAAAGAGGTGATTAGATAGAATAAAATGATAACTTCAGAAATCCCTGTACCATCGAGATACTTTTTTTTTTCTTTTGGAGAATGATAAGATTAAGGCATACTGTACCCTCATATGTGTTTCAGGTGTTGGCTGGTCATTAATTCTTTTCCACTCCTGAGATCCATCTTCACAAACTTCTATCAAGTAACCTGTAACAGGGCTGCTCCCAGTGTACACAGGACACTCCCAGTGCAGCATCAGTGTGTTATTTCGTACCTCTCTGCATCTGACATCATAAGGAGGACCTGCGAATGTACATATTCACAACAGGGGTGTTCAGAATTTTATTCAGATGCTCATGGGTGCATTTACTTTTGTTTATATATTTGTGTAGTTAAGAAATGTATAAAATCTGGAGCAATTACACAAATTAGAATCCTCACTTACTCAAATTTGTAATGACTAATAGGAAAAATGACAAGTCTTTTCCGAATTCCAAAACAAACAACAAACTAAGATCTTCAAGTAACATGTAAAATGAGAACCTATATGTTCCTTGTTAATTTAGAACCATGAGAATTTTGGATTAATGAAATAAAGAAGCATTTTAATTTAAAAATAAAACATATGACTTTGGGTAATGTGATATCCATACACGGCTGAACATTAATAACACATCCTAGCACTATCTGTGTCATTACCTGGTTCAGGCATTGTCCATTCCTCACACTTATAAAGATCACTTGGCTCTGACATGTTTCCAACACCTGCAGAATTTAAGGCTCGAGCACGAAATTCATAAAAATGTCCCTCAGTCAGACCTGTTACCTTGTAAAAAGAAATATTACAATAAATAAATTGATGTGCTTAAATCAAAAAGGGGACCTGAAATATGGCCAGGACAGAATAGACACCAAGCCTATGAAAATAATATAGCATTGGTGCTAGATCAGTAATTTACTAGTTATGGATCACTAATATGGGAAAGGTTAGGTACCTTAAACACTCGCTTTGGGATGGGTTCATTATTGATCTCTTGCCACGTGATATCTGAAGAATCATGCTGATCAAGGAAGTACCCCAGAACACCTCTCCCGGCTGTGAATTTTGGAGCTTTCCAGCATATGGTCATATCATTTTTTCCACAGTCCAAAAGGTCAAAATCATAAGGAGCAGATGGACAGTCTATAAAACAATAACAAAATAGTTAAACAACTTGACTCATTGTATAAACACATCTCTTAGAAGAAAATGTAAATGTATAAAAACTAGTGGCTTTTCTTGTAGTTTATTACTAGCCTCTGGAACTGATCTCATGAGACTATGTAAATAGTCTGAGTGGACAATTCTTTTATGTTATTACCATGCACATGTGAGCTACCTGAACATAACACGTTCCAATCCATCAAGACCTAAGAGGAATGGCACTTCCACACTGGGGCTGTATTGAGAGCACAAGTTGGCATGCCTTCGTCTCTAAGGGCCAGATCCAGACACCTGCATGCTTTACATGCGAGCGGGGGTCCACAGTTACACAACCATAGCGGGGATTGCACGCCCCCCTGCATTTCCCACTGTTGGTAGTAAATCTGGACACTTACATGTCCAGATTGCTACCTTAATGTTTACAACTAATAAACGTAATGGGGCTTCCCTGCCTCCGACTTCCCATTTAAATGGTTATCCCTGCCTATATTGCGTGAATACGGCCATCGAAAATAAAGGGTCAGCCCCTTCAGCGTACTTACTGACATATGTAACATATGTTACGTACATCTGTAGATCTCATGCGCAGATGTTCCGAGACAGGGGACTATGTAAATGACTTACGTAAGTCTCATGTCGTACCTAGGTCTGTATCTGGGCCTAAGTGCATAACAATCTAGACTTACTTACTATCTTGATTTACTTTGTGCTTAAGTTAGACTCTGACTGTGGAAGTCCATTAATGCGAGAGACAGAGGTTAGGTTGAAAATGTTTAGATGTCTGGAAAATGAAGCCCAGCGATTGTGGATTATAGAAGAATCCCATATTAAAATTTTGTATGAATCTATTATGAATACAAATGAG
The DNA here is from genome assembly GCA_011038615.1 of Limnodynastes dumerilii. NCBI lineage: Eukaryota > Metazoa > Chordata > Amphibia > Anura > Limnodynastidae > Limnodynastes > Limnodynastes dumerilii. The sequence goes on along the minus strand of WWET01003328.1, from coordinate 131,114 downwards.
CCACAATCCTGCACCAGTCTTAGGTTTCTAATTTAAAGAAGGTGGAGGGTGTCAGCAGTCTAAAAAAATCCAAGTGATAGGAAGCATACAGGGAGATACAGGAAATTCACCCATTTTGATAGAACATACTTACAAATGGCATCATTTATGTTCAGAGGGTCAGACACAGGTGACCTTTCACTTAGTCCAGCTTCATTTACAGCTCTCACACAGAATTCATAATCTTTCCCAGTCTGTAACTCCGGGACAGTAAACCTGCACACAAACAGCTTAATTGTTACTGAGTTCTTTTTCAATGGAAAGCAACATGAACATTTTTTTTAACTCTAGTGCAAACTGCATATATATTTTCATGGATAATATATGGTTTAATACAATATCTTTGACTTTCTCTCTTTTATAGTACTAGTGCTGTATGTATGTTTTTAATTAACCAATCAGATTCAAAATAATGTTCAAATGTGAAAACACCTGTAAGCAATGAAAAGTGACTTTGTGGTCATTCCCAAATAGAGACTTTCTCTCCCTGTAGGATTTTCAAGTGGTTATATTTGCTGGATACTATTGCAATAGTCATACACTGATATCAGCTTTCAAAACATCTACCAGGGCTAATTGTTGTAAGGAATAAAAGGTTTAAAAGCTGTACTGTACCATCATTAATATGTGGAGAACATCTGGGACTGGATCCAGACCCCCGCATGCTTTCCGTATGTGCGGAGGTCTGTCACTCCGCATGTGAGAGGGGAATGAACTCCCCCTGTCACTCCCCTCTCTCATGTGGATATTGTGTGACTTGTTTTGCCATAGGGCAGCCTTAAGTCACACAAGGGGATCAGCTTGTCTCTGGTCTGACCACTGACTCATAAATACTTAACTTCTCTCCAATAAATTAAAGCAATCACAACATAATTTCTGCTTGAACAGAATATTATGAACCAAGTCTTATCAGCAGAAGTTCTCCTTATCTATTATTGCTGTTATGTTGTATGATGTATTAGTCTGATGTTAGAGTATGCTAAGGGGGTAATTGAACACTATAAGTGGCCACTACACTCTACCCCGTGGCAGAGATTTCTTATTTGCTTTGTTGTTTAACTTAGTTGGTCGCCAAGTAGTGCCCCCATTCATTATAGGCACTACTTGCCTCTCTGTTCTCTAGACTTAGTGTGGTTCATCTTTTGTATTACAATACTTTGTGTTACAAAGGACAGAATAGAAAGAGGCAGCGTTTCCACTCTGTGGGAGGCAGAGTGATATAAATTGTACAGCGAGGGCTGACTTCAGTCCTTACGTATAATCCACATTTCCGCACTGCCCCTATTTAATACTACAAAATAACTTAGTAAGTTTCTAGATAGAAAATAAAAACTATTATAAAATGAAGCATAATTAAGAAGATTATATGATTGTTCCATTTAACTTACTAACTTACCTTGTACACTGCAGAGGCTTGTTGTTAACTGACTGCCAGTCTTCATCTCCTAACTGTCGGCAGTATAGGTAATAACCACTAATCTCAGGATCACACTCAACCTTTCCCCACTGTACTACTGCAGACGTCTTCGTGTCTCTGAGAGCTAGGATATGTCCAGGTGCTGGTGGGACAACTGTAGGAGATAGGTAGTTTATTAATATAGTGCAATTCAAACCTAATATGTTCTCAGAAAGTGAATAAAGAAGGTCAATAGACAGGCTTATTCATATCAACTATGAAACCTTAAAGTACAAGCTAGGAGAAATAAGTACTTCAGCCAATTTTACCAAAATTATATGTTATTGCTCCATATACTAACAATGCTAAAGGGTGATAATAAAAAGGTCTATTTCTACTTAGAATGTATGAACTGTCTTGGTGGTGTATGAACATAATCACTGAAACTATCCTAACTTAGCAGTAAGTTACCTCTTTCTACTCCAGGACAATATTGATAAATTGGTACCAATGGATTGAGACCAGTCTGTGAATCTGATTTGTCTGGAATTCTCCTCCCTATGGATACATGCTCTAGTGACTTTGGGCCAAATCTTGAATTATGTATCTATTACGTTTCCTAGCGTACTTACTATGCACTCCCCTTGGCACTCCGCTCAGTCGTACGTAGTTTAGCCATGTTATGCTTTCCAAACCCTATCTTAACTTTTACAAGTGTAACTCCTGTCGGCCGTAATGGTTGCCCGTACTTACGCACCTAAGCATGTCCATACTGTACGATTTAAATGCCTAACCCCGCCCTTCAAAACGTAATTACGGATGTCATATGACTGGCACGCACCTTCGTTTGTAGTTACGCTATTGATAGTAGTCTGGTACGTACGTTCAGAGTTACGTGTCGTAACATCTGCCGCGTGAATGTGCAGTACATGCAAAATAGCATTTTTACGTCTCCGGCTAGCGTAAATACACTAGCGTGCTTAGTTCTGGATCTACCCCTTTATTTCAGAGCCATTTTTTTTTATCTGAAACCTCAAAGGGGATTGTTATCAATGTAATGTACACATGATGCTATGACAGGTCTTATTAAATTGTAGGTCAAACAATAGCAGTCACCTAAATTAGCTTGCAGAGTGATGGGAGCACTTGGCACAGATGGATCACTGACTCCATATTTATTCAATGCTTTTACTCGAAAACAGTAAGATTGGCCTTTATCAAGATCCAACACTGAAAGCCTTGGAGAAATGATGGATGTGTCCTGGTTTATTCTCTCCCATCTGTTGCTTCCTTCAATGCACTAAATAAAACAGATATGTTAATACAGAAATACTGCTTTTACAAGTAAAGAAACTCAAAGCTCTTTAGCTAATTTATGTCAAGTATATGCAGTATAATAAACAGGACCTAATAACAAATGTATTCATTTAATACAATTATTACTTTCTTTATATACCCACTCTTAAACACAAGATATTTGAAGGACATTGTCACACATGGTTTAGTAGGAAGCACAAAGAGTTTCCAATGCAATTAAAGTGAATACCTTTTCTATGTAGTATGTCAGAGGTTCTTTGCCGCATGGATCAGGTTCATCCCAGCAAAGTACAATATAGTCCTCGGTGACCTCTGAGGCATGAACATTTGTTGGTGGTGAAGGAATCTTGACATCTTCTGTTTCAATTAGCAGTGAGGCATGAGCAGGATATAGAAATGTATTTGTAGACTTTCTATTAAGACTATTTTAGGATAATCAGAATAAACATTCTGGAACCTATATTGCATATCTTTTATGTGCACCTGCTTTTAACTGTATGATATGCTCCTAAAATATGTACAAATCTTCTACAGGCTCTCGTTTAATTGGAAACACTTACCCACTAATTCATCTTTGTTTAGTATAATTTTCCTTCCTTCGTCATATGGGATTTCTGAATATAGAACAAGAATCATTTCAGAATGTAAAGCCAAATATAAAAATGTAACAGTTTTAAAGCCATGCAGAAATTATATTGCCAAAGATAAATTGCAGTCTCTGATCTTGTGTGACTGGGATCAGGAAAAAGTCTAACCTATCTGTACAACAAGACCAGTGTTCCATGGGTTCCACAGCTGGATTGCACAACACTCAATGAAAGTTGGAAACTATGGGCCGAATCCAGACTTGCGTAAGTCAGGCCACTCACGCACGCAAAGTGCGTAAATGGCCAGATTTGACTGGAGTGCGCATGCACCCTCCAGATGTTATGTTAGTAACAATGGCGTACCTACCGTCATACAGAACCTACTGTAGTTCCGTACGATGCCATTTCCTAGGAAATGGGCTGTGCTTCCCCTCCGCCTGCTAAAGATGTCGGGGATGGGGGAAGCATGCTAATTGTACAGTGTGGGATGGGTATCCCACACTAGTGAAGATCAGCGGTCGTATGGAACGCTGATCTGCACACTTTACTTAAGGCAGCTTATGGCAGTGTAAGCGTTCACTTCCCTCTCATAGGAAAGCGTGCAGGAGTCTGGATCTGGTCCTATAAGTGAAAAGCAAGTACAGTGTTCTTATTTTTGCTAGAAACAAAGAGCAAGAATGGCAATATATATTGTAATGTCGCTGATGGTATAATGGAGTTTGCGCAATATAGAAAACATTCAAATTATGTAGTACAATTTCCACTAGAAGATATCTGCCAATCAGTGTGTGAACTTTTTCCTGCCCTAGCAAGGCATTTAAATTCATTTTGACCAGACATATTTTAAAAGCTCTACAAGTTGTAACCTTTATTTCACATAAGATCCTATGAGGAGACCTTGAAAAAATAGTCTATTAATGGTTCCTGAGCAGGTTTGGAAACATTGGTTTTGAACACAGAAGATTATGCAAATATATGTATAGGGCTTTAAATAATGTAAATTTAATTTTGCCATCATCAAGGTCAAACATAGCAATATAGTAATAGTAAGATGTACAATGACAGTATTAGATGACCAAATACTGTAGTGGCAGACAGCTTAAAGCAATTTTAGGCAACCTGTGGCACTCCGGGTTTTGTGAATCTACAAGTCCCATTATGCTTTGCCAAGTATTATTCTTATGCTTTTGGAGCAAATAGTGGTTTCACAACACCTGGAATCCAAAAGGTTGCTTAGGCCTTGCTTAAAAAATTGGCTACAACAATTAAACTCACTAAATGGGATTTTCCATTTCAGCCTTAAAAAATTGGCTACAACAATTAAACTCACTAAATGGGATTTTCCATTTCAGCACCATTATACAATATAATAAATTTAATAAAAAACTTGTATAATCTGAAATTAAATCTAATGTCAATTACAAAATCTGCAGACCGGATACTGACTTAAGGTCAAGTTCCATACGTAAGGCTTCGCAAAGGAAGCTGCAAGATTCTCCTGCTATGATTATCGTTCCCAGCAGGGAAAGCTTATGGTGCCGATATCAGGACCTTTCCCCAGGGGAAAATCATCCCATTTATCGGGCCATCAGCTGCTGGGATCGATTATCTTCCGAGTGTAGACCAGTACACCATTTTTTGTATTTTATTGCATAAATAGCCAATTAAGTATCCAAAACAGACAAACATTATGGATTTTAAGTCTAATCAAGAGCTGGTAATTAACACCCATTCATGTAATATAATATATATTCAGTACAAACCTATAGCTTTTTTCTCTTGTATTAACTCTCTCATAGTCTGTGGCTGACTAGGCTTTGATGGAAGACTAATGCCAGACTGGTTGAGTGCTCTAACTCTGAATTGATAGGTATTTCCTACAGTGAGACCAGATACAGGAAATCTGCAGATCTTTGCTGGAATATCATTGTACCGTATCCACTCATTTTTTGAGGCATCAAACCTTAATGAAGAGATAAATATTATATTAAATGGAGGCATTGATAGCAGTTTCTTTAGAAAAAAAAATTATTAGATATTTCGCAAATTGAGAGTTATCAGTGATCTATTCTGTGACCACAGCTACAGTATGACTAAAGACCAATCCCTGGTTTTAACTTACACCTCAATGTAGTAACCACATACAGGACTTCCTCTGTCTTCACTGGGAGGAAGCCACGATAAAACTAGGCAATCTTTCTGAACATCATGGCACTGTACACATAGAGGAGAACCTGGTGCGCCAACATTTTCTGGATCAGCATCTACACAAGAATGGTTTTGTTGATATTTTTAATGTCACATCATCAATCCTGGATTACACCAAAAGTTGTTCATTATTATTTATATAAATACCTTAAGGGCTAGTATAATTTATTGTAAACACACAACTTCTTTTTCTAGAAAAGTGTGCATTGCGAAATCCAATGTGCAATCATTTTGCTACAATAAAAAAAAAGCAACTGTCTGTTTGGTTCATGAGCAACAATAATAATGTTATGTAGCTGCTGTATAAGCTGAATCTTAAATAGATCTGAAGGATATGGATAAGAAACTATAATAAAACTGGAAACATTGGGCCAGATCCAGAATGAAGAATTTCCACTGACTTACGTATGATACGTGCATAAGTCAGCTGTGAATTAGTGCTGCACTTGCTCAGAATCAATATCTGCACAATGGAACGCGGTCACCTGATGCTGCGTTCTGTGTGGAACTCAGAGGTGTGGGCCCACCATGCATACAAGCATGCATATGAGAGCGCAGCCACTCTATGCTGCGGAATTCAGCCTTCAAAAGAGATATGCATGGTGGGTGGGCATATGCAATTAAATTGTATTGTAAGGGCTTACATACAATTCAGTATTTCACACGCACAGATATGCGTGTGGAATACTTAAGGTAGCGCTGTGGCCGTGGAAATCACTTCTGCACGCAGGAGAGCAGTGGGAGTGCCATCCATCCTGTGTGTGGAATTTTGGAATAAGTGCTATTGTATATCAACGGATTTAGCACTTAATTCTGGATTGGGCTCATTGGTCGGTACTTACACAGCCATAGCGGGGAATGCTCGCCCCCTGCACTCCCCAATGTCGGTAGTAAATCTGGACAATTAAGTGACACTTTAGTGTCCAGATTGCTACCTTAATTTTACGTTAGTCGTAACCAGGCTTCCCCGTCCCCTCATTTAAATGGCTATCATAAATATAGGGTCAGTCCCTTCTGCGTACTTAGTTACGTACATCAGTAGGTACACAATCGTAACATCTGACGCGCCCATGTGCAGATTTTCTGAGACAGGGGACTTGTGTAAGTCCCCTGTCGTACCTAAATCAGGATCTGGCCCATTGTTATCAATACTACAAATGTGATAAAAGTACACTACATATGCATATGTATATTACATATGGAATTGTAATGGGCTCTATAAACTAATGCAACATGTTTGTCATTTTTTTTTAAATAGAGGGACTTGGGGATGGATCCAGATTTAAGTAAGTGCTTGAAATGAGTTACTCCTGGGCTAAGCCATGTTGATTGCAGGAGGCGACAAGTTAATTGTATTCTTTGCATGCAGGGATATATCTTTGAATTGCTTACTGCACACAGATACTGACCAGCTTTACTATCACACTGTTATTTAGACTTGGGATAGGAAACATCACCTTTCCCTTTCACCTTTCTGTTTGCAACAGATGAAATATGACTCCCCTGCAATCAACATGGTTTAGCCCAGGAGTAACTAAGTTCAAGCACTTACTTAAGTTAGGATCCAGCGCTTTGTAGCTATGTAGCACTGAAATTCCCAGAATGACATTTTTACATTTCATTTAAATACTTATTTTAGTCTACATTGTTCCTTTGTACAAACCAGTGTGCTGTCTGCAGTGTTATCATCTATACAGTGACCTACCATGCTCTGTTACATAAGATGACATTTTTCATGTTGGGTTCATAAACCTTTGGGTTAAAAGCTTAAAAGTTAACCCAGTGTTTCTGCTAGACTGAAATTCTAGCACTCAAAAGTCAACAGTGCATTAGTGGATATTTTAGTGGCTTAAAATCTATTGCAGGTAGCTTAAAACTGTCAGAAAACATGTTTAAAAACACTATATTATATATTATTCTATATTAAATCCTCGCTAATCACATAAAAATGTATTAATTCATTTATTTATTTTATCTTTAAAAACATTGGCCATGAATACTTTTTGGGGGAAGTACCAGTTTTTTGCTGTTTTTGTATTATTTAGAATGACATATTCCTCATCTGTGCACAATCCAATTCTGCTTACCTCTTACAAACATATATGCTGTTTGTTTCTGATGCCCAGATGCAGCGGGCAAACACACTGTATAGAATCCTTCATCTTCTTTGAAAGCAGGAGACCCACTCAGAGATACATCACAGCCTACACAGCTTATCTCCCTGCCCTCTGACTCTTCCACTAATTTTCCTGTTTAATAGAAAAATAAAATACAGATCATATAAGCATATTGTATACACATACAGCTGTACCATCCTCCATGTTTACAATGCAAGCTACTGAGAATGTATATTAAAAACATTGATACCAGTTCATATGGCACTCTAAAAAGTGTAGCAGGGTACAGTGCTGAAGGTACCTGCATGCACTGCTCCACAGCTGACCTAGAAAAAACAAGAGACGGTACCCTAAATTCTATTCCGGGATGCTGGAAATGCTTTTTAGAGACGACTGATTCTACAATATCTCTGCTGCTATTTGATCAACATACACTGCTACCTGAACTGGTATCAATGGGTCTGATTGACACTTAAGAACTCATTAGGTTCTTAAATATACTTTACTAGTAGCAAAGCAACTCACTCCGCACACCCACAGTTTTCAGGTTCTTAAAAGACTTACGAGTGCCATAGGGCTCCCTTAACTGTAGGTTCGCATTTGTGTGCGGAGGGCGTCTAATTACGAACGTGACTGCATAACCGCGCCTTCTTTTGATCATTTAAATGCCTCCCTCCACCCAATCTTCTTATCTTCTGAGTTAATTATTCGTGGCACGCCCCTTCCTGCCTAAGTTACTATGGACCTAGAAGTGTTAAGGTTAGGGTGAGGATTAGTAAAAGGTACTAACCCTTCATCTCTCTCAGCCTAACACTAACCTTAACCCTTCATCTTCCACAGCCTAACTTTAGCCTTAAGACTCCATCTTCTGCCGTCTAACCATCCATCACTTGCTGCCTAACTCTAACCCTCCATCTTCTGAAGCCTAACCAATGCTGAATCCTAACCCTCTATCTTCTGGAGCCTAATACTAACCTTAGCCCTTCATTGTCCAAAGCCTAACCTTAACCTTCTATGTGCCGCTGCTCTCTCCTTGCCATCCGTGCATGCCGCCGCAGCTCATCCCCGTTTATTACTGGGAATCGGTACTTTAGCAAAACATTTTCGCTATAAGTACCTGCTTCTACTGTAAAAATTTGTAATAGATATATGTTCAAAAAATTATACAGCCACCATTCACAGGCATTCACAATAAGGTTGTTGACACCAACTGATTACATTTATTTTGGTAGACTTTATTTTATGACTTTATTGAATCATTTGTAAAATGCTGGACAAGTACTGTAAAACAACTTACATACCATCCCTAAACCACTGTACAATTGGCTTGTGTCTCTCAAGACTAGAGGAAACAGAACAGGACAGGATAAAGGATTCCTTCTCCCTGGTAAATACTGGCCTTAGGAGACTGGTGAATTCACCTTCATAGGCTGGCAATAAAGCTTAGAAATACAAATCATTATCAAAAAGAGGTAATCTTATGTAAAAAACAGTAACGTTACAATCAAAAACAAACTTTTAGCACTTTAGAAATTAGTTTTGGATGAAGGAAATTAATGTTGTTTGTTGTCCAAGGGCCAGATTTACTAAGCTGTGGGTTTGGAAAAGTGGAGATGTTGCTCATAGCAACCAATAAGATTCCAGCTGACATTCTCTAGTATGTAATAGGAAAGTGGGAACTAGAATCTGATTGGTTGCTATGGGCAGCATATCCACTTTTCCAAACCCGTAGCTTAGTAAATTTGGCCCCAAGGGTTAACACATGTATTTAATAATAGGTTGCAAAACAAAATAAACTACATATCAAAAATTAAAAATGCTTAAAATTGTGCAGTAATATTATAGTTTACTTAATAGTGTAAAATGTAGATGTGTGGTTTGCAAATACAATAAGCAGACCAAAATTTTGATGTCTGTAAAGTATTCTTTCAACTTTTTTGTTTTTACAAAAGTATAAAATCTAAAATAAAATATACATGATACTAATTCTTTCCAAATTTGCCATTTATTCTTCCTGTAAATCAGAAATCTTATACCGCGTTCACATTACCACTGCCTAAAAAGCCGGTTTTTTAGGCAGTGGGCAGAATTTTGAAAATGTCATAGTGGTGCGTTCAGACTAAGCAGGGAAAATAGCCGGCTTTTTGGCTCAATCTGAACGCAAAAAGCCGGCTATTGAAAAAGCCGGCAAAAACTCTTCTTTTTAAGACCCGGCTAGAGAGACCTGGGGTTTGCGTTCAGATTGCCAAAAAAGGCCGGGGTTTTCATGAAACCCGGCAATTTCATGAAAACACCGGCTTTTAGGTGGTAATCTGAACGGGGTATTAGTCGAGTTTCATTATCTTCTCATAGCTCAGTTTACTTACATGGATATGAAACAGAATCCCAGCCTGACTTTAATCCTAGGTATTCTACAATAAATAAACAAACAAACAAATAAATACACAAGTAAATGAGACTCTAGAATACCATTTTAAGATGTGTATGGATATACCGGCTCTTCTAATGCAGTGCTCCTAAGTCATAAGTGTGCAATTGCTTTTTAGGCTATGAAAGGAAAACCAAATGGTATTTTGTGCAACACTGTAAAGGTAAAACATTAAACTGGTATTACCAGAGATGATAAAGATAGTAGAGACACTGAAGTAAATACAGATAGGAAGTCATTTAGGGCCGTATTCACAGATCCGTTTTTATAAAGTACGTAAATTTACGAACGTGTGTGTAAAGGCAACACTCATGACACTCCTCTTGCACGGATGGATTTTTGGTGACTTACGCATCCATAGGGCAACCTTAACTCTACGTGTGTAGTTACGTCCGTACATGAAAAACCGCGCCCATATTAGTCCATTTAAATGCCCACCCATTTTCACAAATGATAACCACGCCCCTCCGTACGTATGTCACTAAGTCCGATTTACAAATCTGTGCGCAAAGGTCTTAATCTTATGTAGCTTGCGTAAAAAAAGTTACATGCGCAGTTCTACCATACCTAAAAATACACACGAAAAAGTAGCAAAATCCTAAGTGTGAATCTGCTCTTTAATAACTTGAATACTGGAAGCTTGGGGTCCTTATGCCAGGTTTTCCTAATTGATAGGGGAAGTGAGGAGAGGCACGGGGAAAGGCCATCGGGCCTGTAGGTAAGGACTGGGTGGCTATGGAATGTAGCATAAGTTGTAATAGTTGAAGAAGGGACTGCAGGAGAACTCAGCTTCAGACACAAGAGTTGCCATGGCCATCGGCAGAAATTTTGAGGCCCAGGACATATTTGCGGTTCCCCTCCCTTACATGACATCTCCTGGAAAGTCACATATGGGGTGAGGCACCGCAGACATACAGAGCCGGATTAAGACTTCATGGGGCCCTAGGCCAGAAACAGATTTGGAGGGCCCCTCCAATGAATTGATATTTTGGATGCTTACGTTATCCCCCCCCCTTAAATTTGTAATTTAATCTCCATATTTTTTTCTCTCTATCTCTGTATAATATATATATATTTCCTAAATATACAGGCACACATAGTTGG
>WWET01003328.1:101523-116728 GCA_011038615.1 Limnodynastes dumerilii | reverse complement strand
ATGTAATGTAATATTTTCACTTAGTTCACTTAATTGTACATTCACACTCATAAACTGGATTAATCTATATATGAAACCGTTTTTATAACTTCTATACAATTGCACTTTCTTCTTCTTTACTCCATTACATTAATAAAAAGTTCATTCAAAGTCTCTTAACTCTTAAAGTTTGCAGTTCCCAAATGTTTGCTCTGTCTCTCTCCTCTATCCCTCTATTATCACTCTCAGCACCTTTATTTCTGCTGCTTCGCTTCCACAACACTAATTTCTCTGACAGTTTCTTCAGCACTTCTCCCTCAGTTGCTCCCCTGTCACCATAACTCTCCCAGTAGTTATACAGTCTCTGCCTCACTCCGTAGTCTCCATCTCTCCGTCTCACCCTCACAGCCTGTACCTCCATCAATCACGATCTCTCCATCACCGTTCCTCAGCTGCACTCGCAGGCTCTGTTTCACCCTCCTGTCAGATTCTCCAACAAACTCCCACTATCTCCGCTGTCTCCACTACTCCTGCCTTCAGTCTCCGGCTCTCGGCTGTCGTCTCCGCTGCCTCCTCCTTTGATCACTATTCACCCTCTGGCTCTCAAACTAACAAAGTATCGGCTCCACTGCTCTCCATCAATCTAGTTATTCACCGGACACCTCACACCAACTCAGCCTTCCTTCACCGTCCCCCTCACGCACACCAACTGCTGCTATCTACCACTCTCCAACCAACTGCCTCCCCAACTGACTTTTCCCAGATCCTTCTAGAAGCTCCTTGCACTTAAGCGCATGCCCCTGTCAGCTGACTGTTGCCCAGGCAACCGCCCTCAAGCACCAGCTGGGTGTCTTCTGACTGCTGCCTAGCAACAGCCCCACTCTAGCTCTCACTGCTCATGCTGTCTAAAGCACCCTGCAATCCCCAATACTCAATCCTGCACTGCAGGGATGCCACACATGTTAGTGATATCACACACAGGCCACACAGCCCATATGGTTATATGTATTTTAACCCATCTCAGATTATTTAAACCTTACTTTTTTTACTTTACTGTAAGATTATATCTTTCTTTTTGGTACATTCAATTACTTACGTTTTACAAGCACATTGGCAAAAGAGGTCGCCTGTCCAAAATCATTAGTTGCCACAACACTGTAGTCAGCAGAATCCTCCATAGAACATCTGTTTCCAAAAAAGGGAATATGTCACAACTGGGAAAGGTTTACTAAATGAAGATACTGGCCCTGATCCAGATCTGAAATGGTGCGCATCCGCAGAATAATACGTTAAAACCGGGTGTGGGTCCCCAGTAAGAATGGACCTAATGAACAGTAAGTGTTAAAAGTAATTCTGACCCTAACCCTCCCCTTCTATTACCCTAACCCTCCCTTCCCCACAGCCTGACCCTAACCCACCATTCTCCGCAGCCTGACCCTAACCCTCTACTCCCTGCAGCCTGACCCTAACCGGCCCTTCCCCACAGCCTGACCCTAACTCTCCCTTCCCCACACCCTGACCCTAAGCCACCATTCCCTGCAGGTTACGCACCTTTCCCGTGGTTCGGTGAAGCGTTGAGTTTCCGAAATTGAATAGGTGAGTATGCATCGGCATACTCACCCATTCTGAAAAAAAATTCTAAAATAGATGGCTATTCGAAATAGAGACAGCCAAAAAGGAACTTGCAGCTGTCCCTATTTCGCAATACCCGCATTCTATGTGGGGACTCCCACCGGTTCAAACCACATGCGCAAGTAAACGAGACATCTGGTGGAAAGTAAATAAGCTCACGTGGTGGATGGGAACAAAGTAACAAGCACTTTACTGTTATGTCTCCAAATGTGCTTTTCAAATGTATGGTAGAAGAATGTGTTAAGAAGGATTAAAAACTGTTACCAATAGAATAGAGGCTGCAGTTGTAGTGTTTACAGTAATATATAAAAATATATTTTTTTATTTAACTGTTGTGTGCCAAAAAAAAACCAACTCACTACACTTGCAGCGATTCCAGTTCGGTTTCAAATATTTTTCTGAACAACAACCAGGCTCAGAAATAATAAGTTAGCTTCTGAAGGAGTGCCCCTCTGATTTGGACATGACCTGCAGTAGGTCATAAATGTTTTTTTTTTTTGCAAAGTAACCTTTGTTAAGCGTGTTCTGACCAGATGCACTTGCCTTGGCAAACCCTTACTGTACATGGGCTATGTTGCTCTACCTTTCCTTCCCTCTACCCACCCCTCAGAGCAAAAGCCCTGGACGCCATGCACTATGATCTGAATGGGACGGGCCTGCCTGTTTTTCAGTTCTGAGCATATATTTTATCAAATATCATATATATCCCCCTTTGTCAATATATATACTCTATAAATATCTTTTCTATTTAATTTTGTATATATTAGTAGTAATTAGTTTCTGAACATTATATATAACAAAGTTCTATCTAACAAGCATAACTGTCAAAATTGTGGCTTATTCTTTACTGCAAGTTTAGTCAAATAAAATAAAGAAAGTCAACAAATCGTTTTCCGCTAGATGGCAGTATGTTACAAAAAATCTATATAACAGTAAACAAATAAATTTAATACAACAGTTTCTGAGAATATAAAATTTTGTATTACTCTACTTTGTGATGCATTAAACTTAGGATGTCCCTACATATTAATTTTTAGGCTAGTTTAAAACAAAGCATACACTTTTACCTGCGTATTTCCAAAGTAAGCATGCCAAATTCATTTAGGATTCGATATTTTCCAGGAGGTGAAGTTCTAAGGTCAATAGGCTGCCCATTTTTAAACCTGTAAATATAATCAAAATAACATGTTATCAAAAAATACTAGATCATTTATTAACTAATTTAAACAAAAAATCTATAGTTTATCTTCTGATTATGAATTTTAAAGCACTGACTTCCAAGGACTTATAGTAAAGATCAAAGTACGGTACTTATCTATTCATAAATATTATGTAAATAAATGATTATATTTTATTAAGTTTTGCGATTACAGTCATACTGTTAGGAACCATTTTTATGAACCCTGTCAAAGTTACACAAGCTGGTGGTTGCTCAAATCAATATATAAATTAATATAAACAGGTGCATGAAAGGCAGAGATAATTTATCAACATGCATGGTGTAGAGAGATGTCCCAGATTGTCTTGTTATGGTTATCAGATGTTATCTGTATCAGATGACCAAAAAGTAAGATAATACCTTGCTGAAAGGTATTGTTTATTCATTTATTAACAGGTTTTTATATTGCACCATCAGATTATATAGCACTTTACAATCTTTTACAATCATTATAACAAGACTGGGTGGTAACAGACAGACTGGGAAGGTTATTCCAGAGGGTGGTGCAGCCCAGGGGAAGTCTTCCATCCAGGAAGCAGAGCATTTGTTTAGTGTCGAGGAGAGATGTATGTCCTGTGATAACCTGAGAGAGCAAGCTGGGATGTATCTTGAGATGAGTGAGGATATATCTATGCGGGTCTTATTTATGGCTTTGTTGGTTAGCAAAAGGATTTTGTATTAATTACTAAATTACTATTAATTACTAATGAGAATGTTCAAACGCTTGCTCCACATTTGACCTCAATGGGCCTAATCCTGAACTACGCCGATGCGCTGTGCTTACTAAAGCACAGCGTATCGATGTTCACTTACCCCGACACTCCCCCTGTGTGGGGCTCCCCCTGTGCGGGCGTATGGCCCTTTCCTTACGCCGGCTGAAGGCTACCCTAACTTCAACCGGCGTAAGGAAGGGGCCATACGCTCGCACAGGAGCGTATGGCCGCCTAGCTCGCCTTCCCACCCTCATTTAACTACCTCCCCTCGCCCACCTACACTAACCTGAACGTAGGGGCGCTGGGGGACGTCCCCTCCAGCGTCCCTACGGCGCTGCTACGGACGCCCGATCCACGCCTTGAAAAGCCGATCTTACACTTACGCCCGCCGTCCAAGCGACGGCAGGCGTAGTTCAGGATCAGGCCCAATATCTCTGTAAAGACTGCAATTTAAAGCATAGGGAGAGGAATTAGTAGCAGAGAGATATAAGTAGTGATGCCCCTTTATAGATAATTAGTACAACCTCACCTAGCATACTGTGTTCAGTTCTGGAGGCCATATCTCCAGAAAGACATAAATACATTAGAGACTGTGCAAAGAAGAGCAACTAAAATAGCCCATGGCCTGTGTCACAAAACATACCAAGAAGGGCTAGAGGAACTAAACATGTATAGCTTGGAGCAGAGAAGGGAGAGGGGGGACATGATAGCAGCTTTCAAATACATCAAGGGTTGTGACTGGCTAGAGGAGGGTGGCATTTTTCAAACGAAAAGGTGTAATAGAACTCGAGGGCTTAAATTTAAACTGTAGGGTGATAGATTCAGAGGAAATGTGCGGAAATATTACTTCACTGAAAGGGTGATAGATAAGTGGAATGGCCTCTCATCTGAGGTGGTTGAGGCTAACACAGTAGAAGAGTTTAAACATGCTTGGGATAAATATAAGGATATCCTAAATCTCAAACTAAACTGAGGGTAAATAGGGTCTAGGGTCAGTATAGTTTTAAATAAACAACTGGGCAGATTGGATGGGCCATGTGGCTCTTATCTGCTGTCACTTTCTATGTTTCTATATGTAAACATGAATAAATAATAAAAAATGTATTACTAGTTGCACACATCTAATTTTTACGTGAATTTACTGTAGGATACTAATGTTCATTGTGGAGGTATTAGATTTCAGCAGTTCTCTGATCTCTATATGACTTTCATACTCGGACTTTCCATTATTTGATCAGAATGTATTAACTTCTGATCTGTGTATTGATAGCTATAGATTTAAAACTTTCCTCTGACAAGTGTCAATCTTTTTTAAAGAATTTCTTTACTGATATGGCACATGAAAGACAGAAGAGTAGATAAGCAAAGAAAACAATTTTTTAAACTAAAAATATTCCTATAATTATAAATATTTCTATAACTATAAACATTCCTTACACATACTGAAGAATATTCTCTCCTCTGCAAGAAAAAATCTAAAAAAAAGACCTACTTCTGCTCTGTTAACAACTTTTTTTTCTTTTTACAGACATCGGGTCAGATCCAGACCACCGCGTGCTCTACGTATGTGTGGGAACCAGAAATTATGCAAGGAAGAGTGGAGTGTACGACCCCATCACTCCCCTCTATCAGTAGTAAATCTGGACACGTACATGTCCAGAAAGCTACATTAACTGTTACAAATTGATTGATCAATGTGTACCTGGCCTTCCCCTCCCCCACCCTCCATGTCCATATGTCAGCAGGTATGCTAGAGTAACATGTGGTGTGCATATGCGCTTACGTTACTTGTCAGGGAACTTGTGAAAATTACGTGCATAAGTCTCATGGCGTTATTACTTCTGCCAAAGAACATTTTAGGTTGTAAAGCCAAATTTTCTCCAGAACCTGTACAATATGGTACAATATGTTAGTCCAATGAAAAACTGGACCAATGAAAAGCCATTGTTTTACTCAACACTAGAGTTAAAGGCAGGGTTGCCAACTATTCAAAGCTTCCCTTCGGGAGAACCCGGAGGAAAGCCATAGATTACAGCGATTTATGCAAATCGCACCATTAAGCCTCGCCCCCTGTCAATCACCCACGTTATCTCACACGTTCTGGGAGTGGGTGGGAGGGATTACACGTGATTGCTGGGAATGCAGGAGGTTTACCGGCTCTCCCGGGAGAATGGCCCAAATTTCGTATGTCTCGCGGATATTCCGGGAGAGTCGGCAACACTGGTTAAAGGTCACTACACCATAATAATTTTATTTGGCCAAACTAATGTTACTCTCACACTACTTTTTCAGTTCTTTCAAAGTCTAAGCTCTCAAAACTAGTTGAAACTCCATATATCTGATTCACATATTCCCTTATATATCCCTTTCCATCTCCTCTGATTGTTAGCATACTAGATATAAGCTGTTTCCTCTATCACTTACTTAGCTGCTGAGCAGTCATTTCTGATGGATCACATTCCTGACTCTCTTGGTTTCCTACCACACATGGCGTCTCAGTGATTTGCATATGTGGTCTTGAGTTGAATTCCCAGAATAGGCCTTATCTGTGTGGAGTTTGCATAGTTTCCCTGTTTCTGCATTGGTTTCGTCCGGGTGCTCCGGTTTCTTCCCACATACCAAAAATATACTGAACATAAAAAATTGATCTTGCAAATATCAATTACACCTATATATATATACCTTCTTGTTATGTTATTGCAATAACAATATAATTGGACATGCTTAATAGCATACAAACAAGATTCAATTGTTTTTCACACTAATCATAGTCAAAGTGACTTTGAAAGGGAGTGTCAGTTTTGTTTGTGAAAACATTTTGTTTTTCAGTTAAGAAGTTAACAAGGGCAATATAAAAATCACCATACATTACAACAATAGACTTTAAAGAATATCAATAAATGCACAGCATATCAAACTGTAAATTGGATTAGGACTAAGACTAAAGACCGGATCATGTGCATTTGCGCATGCTACCGACTTCCAGCACAGATCAGGATCCTCAAGATCCAAATTTCCATGCATTCTTAAAGCAAGTGTGAGGGGAATATTTAACATTGTATTTTGTATTTTACATTGTAAAATATGTTGGCGACCCTATAGTATACTTCTGTACATACTGCTTTGCAGAGGTCTAATAGCTTCTTACTGTTAAATTGGAATTCGGTAATAAGAAACTAAGTGCTTGATTTATTAAGCTGCAGAAAAGGAAAAATGGAGATGTTACCCATAGCAATCAATCAAATTCTAGCTCTCACTTTCCTATTACACAATAAAAAATGTTAGCTAAAATCTGATTGGTTGCTATAGGCAACATCTCCACTTTTCTGCAGCTTAGTAAATCTGGCCTTAAGACTAAGAGCACACTGGCTTCCTTACCATTGAAGAACCCAGAATTGAGACTACAATTTCTGTCAGTGTAAATACGATAAAACAATAGGTCTATAAAACTAGCTCTCAACCTGTTTTAGGTGTGTACCAATTACCCACTATAGAACAGGGTTGCTGACTTTTATCAGCTTCCCTCCGGGAGATTCCGGAGGGAAGCTATAGATGTATGCAGGGTGCGGGGCTTAATGACGCAATTTTTGCAAATCGCGTCATTAAGCCCCGCCCCCTGTATATTACTTACCCGTTTTTAGCTGTAATAGGGATCGGGATGGGGCTTGATGGCACAAATTGCGTCATCAAGTCCCTCCCTGTCCCTAGCAACACTAGTATACTAGTGTTGCTAGGCAGGGAGGCATTCCGAGAGAGTCGGCAACCTTGCTATAGCATCAGGCCAAGTACCACTGGCAATTCTCATTCTGTAATAAAAAATATGTACTTGTAAGTGTTAAGTATGTCTTTTGATCAATCACAGTCACAGTTGTTTATTTTTTTACTGTAAGTAGGAAGAGTGACTGAACAGTTACTAGAAATTATCTGACTAAGATGACTGCAACAACAAGGTAATAATTTACTAGCATAAATTGGGCAACCTGTATGCTAATGTGATGCTGAACTAATAAGGATGTAACAAGGAATTACACAACAACAAAAAAATCTTTCACATCATTAGACAAACATTAGACAAAAGTATATATCACACAAATATACATGATTTATTGCTTTCTAACAAGGAGCACGCACATCCACGTTGTTCTTCTTCTTCGTTTTCTACACCACTTTTTCACCTCATATTACCTTTTTACACCAATGGGACACAAGAGTGTGATCAGTATATGCCAAACTACCTATCAGCATGATCCAGCAACAAGCAAACTGGCAGCACATAATAATTTAATGATATGCCAAACCAAAGACTTATTTTCAGTTGCTGTTTACAGGTTTGAAAAAATAACAAGAGCAACAAAATACAGAGACTTATGGAATGGTATGTCCATACACACTGATGCTAAGACAGAAGGAGGTTAACCTCTTTAAGGGCACAATACATTTTATTTAACTTTCTACCATTGAATCAAAGTTCCCCCTTTCTGCCTAAAATTACGGTGTATAGTACTGAACAACATATAAGTTGTTATCTGTAATATTCACACTATAAGTTTGGTCCAAAACCAATAACGACAGCTGATTTACACAAGCGGCGTGTGTAAGCCGGCCTTTGCAAGCATGTTGGGGATTCGCGCACCAGATATTACGTAACATACCTATGAACATACGAAACTGGTTTCTGTATATTCAGCCTTCCATACATTGGGGTTTGACAGTCCTTGGTATATTCAAATATACGGATTGTGGGCATGGGGGAGACATTCAAATTAGACATAAGCACTTCAGTATTCTATGAGCATTCTACATTCACAGCAATGCCCTTGGAGAGATTAAGGGTTATGAACACGAAAGTCACCTAAAGTCCATATGTGAGAGGGAGTGTAATGGGCGTGCAATAGCTTCTTGCATGTGGACTTAAGCAACTCTATGCGTGAAAAAGAGTGCTTAAGTTTGGATCAGGTCGTATATTAGTAAGTGAACAAACATTAGATGTTTTTTTTTAAAGAAATGTATAATTATACCCAATTGGTTGGATTTTCTGCCACTGTGGAAGGATATATGTTTTTCAATTAAATTAAGTTAACTTAATGTGCATAATGCTGCATCACTGGGCAAGCACTGCTAGTCTAAGCTAATGTAATGTAATCAAGGGGGGACAGCTGGGACTATTGTCCTGGGCCCGCAGCTAATGAGGGCCCGCCATCATTTAAGGGCCAATGCGCAGGGAAAAATTTCCTGTGCACTGGCCAGATTGTAGCGCAGTTCTGCAGGGCCCCGCCCACATGACATCACCAATGACGTCACATGGAGAGGGGCAGACTGGTGTGTCCTGGGCCCCAGAAATTCTGAAGGCGGCACTGCCAGTGTGCAGTACTGCAGGGGTTATGTTCAAGTTTAATAAAAAATAGAAAAAATGCCCCCCAAAAAACTTTGAAAAAGGCCATGGCTTCAGGGGGTGCTGTGAAAGGGGCGTGGCTTCAGGGGGTGCTGTGAAAGGGGCGTGGCTTTGCAGCTCTGTGGGGCAGATTGACATAGAGGAAGATGGTAATGGTGGGTGCTATAATAGGGAAGCAGGTGGAGGATGCTGAATGGGTCTCAACAAATTCAACAGTGCTTATGCCATTTATCCATTGTGTAATATGCTTTACTATTGCTATTAGATGTGTTCAAAATAAAACTACTATGTTAATGTGTGAAAGAAGTAACTTATAAATTACCTAAGAAAAAAAATAAAAAAAGGACTTGTTACACAAATGCAAATCCTTAAAGTAGAATTTTTATTATTTTCAAATCTACATAATAAACTTCCTGCTTTCACAGAGGACTTTCATGAATGTATTTCATTCTTAGCAGTCTGATAGTATGACCAAATTATCAGTACTGTCATTTTACATAGTTTTCTTTTTTTTATCAGTGTCATCATATTAAGTAGCTCTTTACAATTTTAAACAGTCCTTCACATCAACCTCTGCAACATTACAGTCTAATTCCCTAACACACACACATGCACACACACACTCACGCACTCACAGGCTAGGGGTAATTTTAGTTTTATGTGGGGTATATTGTGGGTCTGGGATTGGCATATGTATGCCATGTCCAGACCCCTAATGCATTTCTCACAACTGTCCTGATTCCAGTGGTACAGTCCTAATTTCGCTTGACTGTCCTGACTGCCTTTCAGTTTGTCCCAATAAGTTGCTAAACTGGTTACCTCTGACCTGCATCTGTTGAAATGATCACCTCACCTTACATACTCTTCCAGGGCTGGATCCAGACTTTAAAAGGAGCTGGTCCAGAATTTAAAAGGAGGGGGAAATTGTCACAATCGGCGGCAGACGCCGCCGGACTTACCCGCAGCCACGCTCCTCCGGTCCCGTCAGCGTGCAGTGGTCCTGTCTGCCACGAGCTCTGGCTCATGGGCGCCGCCATGACAGTCTGTGGCACATGACGTCCGGGGACCAATCGGAATCCAGCAGGCGCATCCATGTGACTCCTGTAGTCAATCAGCTCCAAGAGAGGGCTATTTAAACCCTGCCAGAGCTCTCTTCTGTGCCAGATCTACTTTGTCACAGAAGGAGCCTGGTTCTGAAATCAACATGGTTTTGCCCAAGTGTAACCTTCCTCTTCTAATTACAAGCTCCTTCTTAAGTTTGGATCCAGCCACCAGTTTTCACTAGACTGCCCTCAAAGGCAGTTCTGCATGATGTCAGAAATGGCATAAGAATTGGACAAAGCACGGCAGCATACACACATGTAATTTGGTTTGGTGATTGTTGCTTAGGTATTCTGATTTTAAAGCAGGTTTAAAAATCCTTAGAACCGACTAGGTGACCATGATTGTACGCAACATGCAGTCTTGTGATTGTACACAGGACAGGTCGGATTGGACAGGAATTGGATAAGTATGTACCCAGATTGTCGTGAAAGAGAGGACCTAATCATTTTAATACTTTTAACTGATGTACTGGGGTAGGGAACACTCTAACTCTTATTATTGGCAACAACGTTAAAGGCATAAAACATTTCCTGGCTGATCCATGTGCAAGGTACATGATGTAGCTTGGATTAGATTTAAAAACAGGAGCCTGTTTTTTTAACTAACACTAGTACATCAGACTAATGTTTATCAGTCCTTATATGGAATCCAAGAGCAACTCATTTCTTCCCAACTTCAAAAAATCTGCCTGCTGTATCCTGTGACCAACATATAAAAGCTAAAATTCTGATTCACAGACACCTCTTCCCCATCCCCCATGGAAAGTGAGTTGTGGGAGGCGCTGAGCTGCTTTTGACTAACACGAATGCCAGTAATTTTCTCTTGTTTGGCACAATGCAGATGATTCTAGCTGATATTTTAGGTCTATAACTTGTGCATACAGGTACAAAAATCACTCTTGTCCTTTGCTTTGGTCCTATCACTTTACCCCAATTTACCTTTAATTGGTCTGCCGTTCCTTTTTTATAGCCCTGTTTTGGCATAGGCCACAGCCTGTTTCTACTGTGTTTAACTCCTGAATAGAAGTCGTGAATTTTAAAACCTCCCACATTCCCTGACACATGGACCTCATAATATATTACGGCCATGTTTGATTGATCAAGCTATCCTTGAAGATGTTGGAATTTGGTTAGTACACAAGATTTTGGCAGAGTACATTGTTTAAGAGGCGTTGTTGTTCAGGAGGGAGGCATTTTTCATAGGAGGATGTGTATTAGAACACAAGGGATGTGGAGAAACTGGAGGGTGGAAGGTTTAGAGGAAATGTGTGGAAACATTACTTCACTGAAATGGTAGTTGATAAGTGGAATAACCTCCCATCTGAGGGGGAAGAGGCTAACACAGCAGAATAATTTAAACATGCTTGGGATAGATAGAAGGCTCTCGTAAATTTCAAACTAAATTGATGGTCAAATAGGATCTAGGGTCAGTATAGTTTTAAATTTAAAACTGGGCAGACTGGATGGGCCTTGTGGCTCTTATCTGCTGTCACTTTCTATGTGTAAAATCCTTAGATGTTAGATTTTTACTTTTGGTCTATTTTACCCTTCCCCGATGTCCGGGAATAGAATTACCATTACATCACTTCTGCCCTCCACTCTGCCCACTTCCGGTTTGTGCTCATTACAAACTGACAGCCAGTCTGTAAAGGTGGAGAGCGGAAGTGATGTAAAATTGAAATCACCCTATTCCACATGGTATAGTCCAGGAATGTGACATCTCCAGGCTCCGGACACCAGTATCAATTACTGGACAGTCTGGAGTAATTCCAGACGAGCGGTAAACTTAACTCTGAACTCTGAACCATTTCCCTGGCTAACCTGAGTTGAATTCAACAGTTACCTGCAGCTCTGATCCATAGCAAGCTGTTCAGAGGACATTAGCCAGACACCCACAAGGGCTGTGCACCAGTCATACAAGCTGAAACCTAGAAAAGTGTTTCCTTGTGCCAGTAAAGGAGCATAAATCTCCTATGGCACAGTGAGAGGTGTCAGCAACAGTCAGTTGCTATGCAGAACGCTCAGGAGCTACCTCGAAATTAATCAGAATTAGTCAGATATCAGGACAACTGTCAGAAGCCTTACGGGCCTCCATCCTGTTATAAGACTTTAAAAAATAGCTCTGTAGAAAGGTCCTACACTGTACCTAATTTCTGAATTTGTAGAAGTATTTTTTTTGTTATACTTCAATGCATGAAAATAGTTGACAACAAAACAGCCTTGGGACAAATACACAAATATGTCATGTCTTTGCAATCTTGTTATGCAGGAATTAAGGTGTGTCCTGATGTTTTTATGTCTGCAAGAATGTGGTTAGGACAAGTGACCTATTTAGCATATTCCTCTTAAAAGCTTGTTCAGCATGTTAATAACTAGCTCATCAATAGGTACAAATTGTTGAAACTGTGATTAATGAGTAAAAATAAAAGACAAATCAATTTCACATATAACACACACACATTATAGGTAATTTTCAACAGCACTTAAACCAGGATATGGGAATAGCACTCTGTAATGGCCTTCTTGATAAAACACAGACCTAAGCAATGTGCTCGATGATTCTTAGCCTTTTCCATCCTTATAATGAAGAAAATAGGCATATCCTACCAGAAATACACATTTATATGCTATAGAAAAGAAAACATTTTCTCACTACTACCAGCTTTTTTCATTTTGCTAATTAATAAAAGAGGAGATCTGTCTAACCAAGTGCTACTCAAAACCATTTCCTCATATATCTGAAACCTCACCAGGTAATACCTTCTAAGTTCTTGCCAGTGTTGGCCTGCACCTCATCTCATTTGTAATAATCAGCATTTACTTCTACTTACATAACATTTTTATAGTGCTATCCATTTATTCATTATGCAAAAAACTGTCTCTACTCTGCTTGTCAAACCTTTAAACGCTCTCTGAAAGACACATCTCTTCTTCATGATGTACCATACTAAAATGCACGCTATTCACACTATGAACTGATCACTTTGGATCGGATTCTGATGTAGTAGTTGGGGCTGTTTTCCACACACTGGGCCGTATTCAAAGATCCGTCAGCGAAAGGTTCGCAATTATACTCATGGACGTTGCAAGGCAACACCCATGACACTCCCCTCACACGGACAGGTTGTCCATGACTTATTTTTAAGTGTGCTTTTCCGTGCGTATAATATTTCCGTACGTGCTTATCTAACTAACCATGCCCTCACCGCGCCCTCAAACGGTCATTGAAATGACTACCCCCCACCCACTTTCACGTATCTGTCTCCGGACGTTTTTCAACCACACCCCTCCGTACGTATTTTCACACGTGCGATTCACAAGTCCATGCCTAATGGACTGCAGTGCGTAAAATCAACGTAGATAGCGTTAATTTAGTTACTACGCATGCGCAGTTCATCCGATACTAAAACTATGCACGGAACTTCCCACCAAAATGGTTCTCTGAATACGGCCCATTGTGTGCGGAAAATGCCCCCTATTTTTCATGTGCACATTACTGATTGCCAGTATCTGAATCCTCAAGATCCATCCCTTGCTGGAAATCTGTCTAGCAGACATGCTTAAAGCATATCTGCAAGGTGGGAGGTATTTATATTAAATTTGAGGTCTGTTATTTATTTGTGGTGTTCAGCATAAAGAAGTGGATCAAATGTGACTATGAATATAATGAAACAAACCTATGGCAAAAGAGTTGACAAACATGTATCATATAACTCATTTCTACACTGGGGATATAAAAGAACGTTGGGCCTGATCCTGGTTTACTTGTTAATTCTGTATGGTAGCCTGCACAATGGAGGCTACCATACGGAATTTGTGATTCACAATAACTCACGTAGGAGGGCAGGGCACTCCCCCTGCTCTCCTATGTGTGGAGAGTGAATCCGTCTGCAGGGGGAAACCTTAACTATTGCACACACATCTAAAGGATTGTATGTAAGGGCTAAACCCAGCCCTTACTGTATGATTTAAATGCAAAACACCACCGACCATGCGTATGTCTTACGCATGATGGATGGCTCTGCCTCCTTTCTGAAGGTCAATTTCTGTGTTCTGATGTGGTGGCTGCGTTCTAATGCGGGGAAGATTGGTACTGTGCATGCACAGTACCAATCTTCAGATGACTTCCATACCTAGTGTATGGAAGTCAACTTAGGCTCGAACATGAGGATCAGGGACCGTATTCACACATAAGTAAGTGTGCAATCTATGTGCGTGCTTTTCCGATTTTTAAAACTGCGTATGCCCAGAACCCAAATATATGCATGTAAAACATAGCCGACTGGTTCACACACACGGACGTCTGCCTTACGACTGATGCACACATCGGTACGAGACAAGTCCCGCATGAGTGGCTAGAGGGGCAAGATGCTTAATGCAAATGTGCTCCACAAGGGCTACTAATGTACAGTATGGGCGTGCCAATGCAGTTATGAGCGATTCACAAGTTAGATTGCCTTGCGTAGCAAAACATATGCACGGGAAAAGTTAAGGTAGCCCTCGGCCACTCGTAAGTTGCTGAAGCCTGTCGTAGCATGTGAAAGTCTATGCATCCTTACACACTGCACACAGCCATCAGCTGCTGTGTAATTTAAATCAATGCACATGTGCGTTTAATTAACACACATAAGGTTTCACCTACTTAAAGCTATTGTTTTATGCTATTAAATAAGGCAGCCTTTTGTTTCACTTATTTAGGTTTATTTTCAATATAGGAATAATGTTACATTACTTTATTGTTATATTTAAATGCAACACTTATTTAAAACAATATGCCAAATGTATGTTGTTTGCTAATTTAATGTTACATTTAAATTTATTTTCTTTGTTAAAAAAAAAAAATTGTTACAAAAAAATATACCCAGCAATCCCAAGATTATGGGGTCTATTTACAAAGATCATTTTAGCGCGATAGGGCCAGTTTTCACTTCAAAACTGACCCTATCGCATTAAAATGAAGTGTATCATATTTACTAAATGCCGGAGCGGAGTTTTACACTCCACTCCCGGCGTCAGACTAAAGCCAGCTCAGGCTGATCATGGCAGGGGCATATATATGGGTCCAGCGCCCCTGGCAAAGTAAGGGACTGGTGCCTCCCCCATTACCCATTTACTCCCAGTACTCCCATCATGTGCCTCCAGCCTCCCCCCAGTACTCCCTTCATGT
>WWET01003328.1:44374-65617 GCA_011038615.1 Limnodynastes dumerilii | reverse complement strand
AGGCAGATTATGCGGAATACTGGGGGGAAGAAGAGGAACTGGAGGCATATTATGGGGAATACTGGGGAGGGGAAGGAGGGGAACTGGAGGCATATTATGGTTAATACTAGGGGGGGACTGGAGGCATATTATGGGGAATACTGGGAGGGGAAGGAGGGGTATTGGAGGCATATTATGGGGAATACTGGGTGGGGGGAAGGAGGGGAATTAGAGGCATATTATGGGGAATACATGATGGGGATATTGGGAGTGGGGCTGCAGAGCCAATGGGGATATTGATGGGCTGCAGAGACATTGGGCCGTATTCAGAACTCCGGCCTCATTGCATATAAGGCCGGAGGTTTCCGCTATGATGTACTGTGCATGCGCAGTAGTTCTGAAACGTAATCTACGTTGCATGTGGAAAAAGTTACAAGTTTGCTTTGTTCAAGCTCCAGCTTTTATGACCCCCAATATCCTGATGGCCATTTATGCTATATACTTTACTCTGCCAGAGTATATGACTTCAGACCAGCCATAAAGCAGAGGACAGAACTAGGCCAAAGCAATATAAGATGCCAGTCAGGGTCAAAATGCCAATTCATATTTCTTACATAATGGTTTATATACAAGATATTTACTCAGGGTTGCCAAAATTTGGGCCGTTCTCCCAGGAGAGTCGGCAAACCTCCGACAGATAAAAATTCATATGTGAGCCCTCCTTCCCATCCGCGCTACGTTTGATTTAGCGCGGTTGAATGGCAGGGGGCGGGTCGTAATACCACAATTTACATAAATCACGTAATTAAGCCCCGCCCCTCGTTGCAATTATTAGCTGCCTTCCGTGTTCTCCCGGAGGGAAGCTCTCAGTTGTCGGCAACCCTGTATTTACTTCTGTTATGACATATATTATAGAACAATATTGTACAAAAAAACTGAACATATAGGGGTCCTTGTTTTCAGTAAATATTACCCCCAAATGTTCTGCAATCCTATATGGGGTAAAGTGAAGATATATTGTATTAGTTCCCTAGATGGAGACATTTTTGGTTAAAAGCTGCTGTGAATAAATATTTGGTAATACAGTATATTCATTTATTTTTGTAGTAAATTTCCACAAACCTTTTCTTTTTTTCTGATTTATGTTTACCAGCTATTTGGTGCACATTCATTCAGTTACCCCTATAGTGATAGTCTGTCCCTTCCCTACTACAAAAGATATAACCATATAACCAGTAAATATTTTCAAGTCAAAGTTGCACAAAACTATTTTATACAGCTGAATGCATTGTTAATGTGCAATATGAAAAGACATGCCTTACACAAATGTAACAAATCCCAATGGTTTAGGTCAGTGTTCCCCAACCTCAGTCCTCAGGGACCAGTAACAGTCCATATTTTCTAGGTTTCCTTAAAGAATCACAAGTGATATAATGAGCAGCACCTGTGGAGCTTTTAAAATGTGACAGTTAGTAATGAACACACCTGTGCTCCAGCAATGAGACCTGGAAAACATGCACTGTTAGTAGTCCCTGAGGACTGAGGTTGAGGAACACTGGTTTAGGTTATAGAAAAAAGAAATTCTTCTACAATGTATACTTAACTAGTCAAAAAATTATATCTTTGCAATTTTCAGCATATTCTACTTACTATGCCTTTACAAACTTATGAAACAACAGTCAGTGTTTAGATGGATTAGCACTAGTAACACTATAAATGAAGTCTGTCTGCTTATATGCAGACAGTCACCAAGACACTGTGTACACAGCAGACACATGCTAGAGTTTTATTGCTAGTGACATGGTGGTGGAGCAGGTGTAGGGGATTATCACAGAATACCAACATACTACAAATTTTTTATGTAATCTCAGTGACTCGTGCTGGGCTGATTAGTCAAATAGTTCCAAAACTGTACTTTGCAAAAAGCGCGCTACTCTCAAGTGATATCTTCATTTTGTAAATAAAACTCATTAAAACAGATCACATTCTATGACATGCCTATCTTTATAAATATGGAAATATGAGCCTCTGAGTTTCCTATGTACAGTATGAAGCATAGCCTGATGCTGTACAACTTGTCCTGAGAGATCAGACTCTCGGGACAAAGCTGTGTTTTCTTTTTAAAAGCCCATGCCACTGTATATGCGGCAGGGCTTTTCATAGCACAGTACAGGTAATATAGAGCTCCTAT
Source organism: Limnodynastes dumerilii (assembly GCA_011038615.1). Taxonomy (NCBI): domain Eukaryota; kingdom Metazoa; phylum Chordata; class Amphibia; order Anura; family Limnodynastidae; genus Limnodynastes; species Limnodynastes dumerilii. Next base: position 63,447 of record WWET01003328.1, on the reverse strand, counting down.
GGGAGCCCTGTAGGACCATATCTGTTACTGTGAATGGCAGTGACCTAACCTATGGTGTCACTGCCATTCTAGGAACAGATTTGGTCATACAGGACTCTCGTAGGAGCCCTGAATGACCAGTACTGCATTACATGACTGCAGACCAGACGGAGAGAGGGAGAGTCAGAGAGAGATAAAGCACCGCATTGGAAGAAAGGTAAGAAGAAGAACACATGGAGGCTGGACATAAGGGGCAGACATGGAGGCTGGACATTAAAAAGGGACAAACATGGAGGCTGGACATTATAAGGGGCAGACATGGAGGCTGGACATTACAAGGAGCAGACATGGAGTCTGGACATTATAAGGGGCAGACATGGAGGCTGACCATAGAAAGGGGCAGACATGGAGGCTTGACATTATAAGGGGCAAACATGGAGGCTAGACAAATAATCAAGGGGCAGACATGGAAGCTGGACAAATAATAAAGAGGCGAACATGGAGGCTCCTGCAGTGGGCTTGAGGCTGTGGTTTCATGCAAACCACAGCCTTTTTTCCCGCTTACCTGCCTAGCGACACTGCTATATCTAGCTCTGTCCCATTCCTAGTTATACTAAGAAAAGGAGCATTGATGGTTGGGGGTGGGACCTCAGACACGATTTGCATAAAATCTATGGCTTCATGCACACCACGGCTGCTAGTCCCATCCCCCTGCCAAGCAACATTGCTATTTCTAGTGTTGCTATGGACAATTTGCATCATCAAGCCCCGTTTTATCAGTTACACTAAAAAAGCCATACTAAAAAAGAAGCATTGATGATCATTTTCAGGCCTCCAGACACAATTTGCACAAATTACGGGCTGTATTCAAAGATCCGTCTGCCGATCGGTCTGCAAATATACGCACGGACGGAGCAAGTAACACCCACCAAAACCACAGTCACTCCCCTTGCTAATCCGTGTCGACGGAGACTTGCACCTTCATAGACCAGCTGTAACATTCCGTGGTCTTTTCTGAATGTATATGTCCTCCATCCGTGCGTATCTTTATAATCGCGCCCACTTCCCTTCATTTAAATGCCTTCCCCCTCCCATTTCTATGTAAATTCCTCCGTGCGTATTTTTCCATTGGAGATCTGTGTGTATTTATCCACGTCCGATTCACAATTCCGTCCGTGAGGCAGTTCCGTGCGTGTAGTCTACGTGAACAGTGTATAAAAAGTTGCTACGCATGCGCAGTTGAAACATACTTAACAATACGCATGGAAAACCAAGAAAAAACGGATCTCTGAATATGGCCCAATGTCTTCAAGCTCTGCCCCCAAGCATTCATCTATGGCTTCACTCTGGGATCTTCCGGAGGGAAGCAATGAAAAGTTGGTAACCCCAGTTAATAGGCTGAGAGGTGTAATGCCTATACAAATTGAATGTTTCAACTGAATTCTTTTATGTATTGTTTCATTATAATTTGTTTCAAGTTCTGCCCCCTAGCAACATTTCTTAGCATCACTAGGGTTAGAATGGGACTTGATGATGTAATATGTGTCATCAAGGCCCAGCCACATCCCTAGTAATACTAAGAATAGGGGCATTTCTGGTCAGGGGCTTCAGTTGCTGTTTGCATAAATAGCACAATTAAGCACCAGCCCCCTTGCAGGCATCTATGGCTTTCCTCCGGAATCTCCCGAAGGGAAGCTTTAAAATGTCGGCTACCCTGATTTTAAATTTAAATGAAATGTTTAGCTTCTTAAGTAAATAACAACAAACCTCTAAAAATTTAAATATAAATTAAAATGCCTACGCAAAATGTGCTGCTATTCAATCATAAAATTGTATTTAAAAATAGTCAGTGTACTATAGTGTAATACAGTGTTTTTAAAATTAGTTTTATTCTTTAATGACACTAGTTTATGCCTGCATTTCAGTCATATTTATATTTAAATCTTTAATGGAGAAGGATTTGGGTGTGTTTTTGGATAATAGGCTTTGCAATAGTACTTAATGTGAAGCAAACTCTCCTGGAATATCTGGGAGACTCCCGGGCAGTTCTTCCAGTGTCCCGGGACAGCCAGCAAATCTCCTTCAGTGGGCTTGAGGCTGTGGTTTCATGCAAACCACAGCCTTTATTCCCACTTACCTGCCTAGCGACACTGCTAAATCAAGCTCTGTCCCATTCCTAGTTATACTAAGAAAAGAAGCATTGATGGTTGGGGGTGGGACCTCAGACACGATTTGCATAAAATCTATGGCTTCATGCACACCACGGCTGCTAGTCCCATCCCCCTGCCAAGCAACATTGCTATTTCTAGTGTTGCTATGGACAATTTGCATCATCAAGCCCCGTTTTATCAGTTATACTAAAAAAGGCCTCCAGACACGATTTGCACAAATTACAGGCTGTATTCAAAGATCCGTCTGGCGATCAGTCTACAAGTAACACCCACCAAAACCACAGTCACTCCCCTTGCTAATCCGTGTCTACGGAGACTTCCGCCTTCATAGACCAGCTGTAACATTCCGTGGTCTTTTCTGAACGTATGTGTCCTCCATCCGTGCGTATCTTTATAATCGCGCCCACTTCCCTTCATTTAAATGCCTCCCCCGAACATTTCTATGTAAATTCCTCCATGCGTTTTTTTCCATTGGAAATCCGTGCGTATTTATCCACGTCCGATTCACAAGTCCGTCCGTGAGGCAGTTCCATGCGTATAGTCTACGTGAACAGTGTATAAAAAGTTGCTACGCATGCGCAGTTGAAACATACTTAACAATACGCATGGAAAACCAAGAAAAAACGGATCTCTGAATACGGCTTAATGTCTTCAAGCTCCGCCCCCAAGCATTCATCTGTGGCTTCACTCTGGGATCTTCCGGAGGGAAGCAATGAAAAGTTGGTAACCCCGGTTAATAGGCTGAGAGGTGTAATGCAGCAGCCTATACAAATTGCATGTTTAAAAAATTTTGTTTTTCTGAATAATAAGATCGACAATACTGAATTCTTTTATGTATTGTTTCATTATAATTTGTTTCAAGTTCTGCCCCCTAGCAACATTTGTTAGCATCACTAGGGGTAGAATGGGACTTGATGATGTAATATATGTCATCAAGGCCCACCCAAATCCCTAGTAATACTAAGAATAGGGGCATTTCTGGTCAGGGGCTTTAGTTGCTGTTTGCATAAATAGCACAATTAAGCACCAGCCCCCTTGCAGGCATCTATGGCTTTCCTCCGGAATCTCCCAATAGGGAAGCTTTAAAATGTCGGCTACCCCCTGATTTTAAATTTAAATGAAATGTTTAGCTTCTTAAGTAAAAAACAACAAACCTCTAAAAATGTAAATATAAATTAAAATGCCTACGTAAAATGTGCTGCTATTCAATCATAAAATTATATTTAAAAATAGTCAGTGTACTATAGTGTAATACAGTGTTTTAAAATTAGTTTTATTCTTTAATGACACTAGTTTATGCCTGCATTTCAGTCATATTTATATTTAAATCTTTAATGGAGAAGGATTTGGGTGTGTTTTTGGATAATAGGCTTTGCAATAGTACTTAATGTGAAGCAACAGCTGCAAGGGCCAATAAAGTAATAGCATGCATAAAAAAAGGGCATATATGTAAGTGAAGACAGTGTCATTTTGCCACTATATAAATAGTTGTTAAGGCCTTATCTTGAATACAGAGTTCAGTACTGGACACCACTCCATAATAAAAGACATTTTGGAACTAGAAAGGGATCAGAGAAGGGAGACATTGATTAAAGAGATGGAGTCACTGAGCTATGAAGAAAGGCTAGCCAGTTTAGGTATGTTTACTTTAGAAAATAGATGTTTAAGAAGAGATACGATTATGGTACACAAATGTTAGGAGACCTCTCATCATGGCGCGTAGTCTAACTGGGGCCTGGTTTTCACTAGAGCCTCTGATGGTGAGGATAGTCTTGGCTACAGGACAACCAGAAGGTCACAGCCACCGGCTGCGGCCCCTATGCATGTGTGTAAGTGGAAGGATGAACAGGAACCCAGTGAAGACTAAACAGACACCATGACAGACAGTGGATGAACAAGGGCTGACACTCACTGAAGCACTACGCACTCAAACAATGACAACTATGGGAGGAAGGGAGCAGGAACTAAATAGATGAACAGCAGGTAGGAACGCAAACAACCACAGAGCATGAGGAAGGCAGGAAAGGAATAACATAGGAGAATGAGAATCAGGAGTAAGGGGCACTCAGGAATCAATGATGACTAACTGGAAAGGCACAGAAGAACAGCAAGGAGCAGGGTAGCAGGAGCTATAACAGGCAAGAGCAACATGCCCCTGCCAGTTTATTTACAGAGAGGCTGCTCAATCACAGGCAGCCCTTGGATAAGCCTCCCTGACTTCATCGGCTGAGGTCCCAGCATCAGCTGGGACCAATGAAAAGACTTCGCACCCAGCATGATGTGAGAGAGCGTCCTGGTTACTGGTGACATAATGGAGAATGTGAGTCCCAGCGGCTGGAAGAGCCAGGGCTTATGTACACAGAGAGCATTCTTGTTGCTCAGCAACCAGGACATCATGCCGCATCACAGTGTGGGAGTCCTAACAGCCGGAAAAGCCGGGACTCGCACCATAGTATCGAGCACACTACCTGTAACAACAAATACATTAAGGTCAATACAGAGAACTTTCATGAGAACTTTTTACCCCAAGGACTGTGTACAGGACATGGGGTCACCCACTAAGATAAGAGGAGAGGAAATTTCACAGCCAGCAAAGGAAGGAGTCAGTAAAGGCAGTCAAGATATGGAATTCACTGCCAGGGAAAATTGGCAGATGGCAGATTCAGTTGGTATGTTTAAGAATGGGTTAAACAAATTTTAAGTGGAAAAGGGCATCCAGAATTACCAGGATCATTAATTAAATTGAAGGCTAGTAGTGGATCCTGGGAGTAATAGAACTGTCATCTTGGATCAGGAGGAATTTTTCCAGATCACAACAGTTTAGAGGTCACATCATCTGGATCAATTTCAGTTTTAAGTTATGGATCACAGGAAACTCATAATAGGTTAAATTTAGGTTAAATTTTTTTTAAACTCAACAACCTGCCTTGATAAACAGAAATCAAAGCACCTGATTGCTGAATCCTGTCTTTGTGATACATTAAATGTCATCCATATGACACCACAAAAAAACCCAGTAACTTCCCAATAATATTCTTGCTAGATTAGTGTGTTCAAGGAGAGAAGTACTTGCCTTTACATATCTCATTATCATAGTTATTGCAAGAACACTTTCTATGGAGATATTGTGCCTGATCCAGATGGGAGCACAAATCAGCATGCAACCGACATGGCATACTGTATATCCGAATGCAAAACATAAGCATGCTGCGGGCAACCCCAAGATGCATGCAGGAGCAGCTCATGATATCAATGCAAATACAGCAGGTTGCTTATGGACACAAAGATGTCAAACTTGATGCAACTATGTGTCCAAATATGCTTACACAAGGGCCCATGGCTGTCATCACCACACCCCTGAAGCTCCCCACCAGGTTACCTGGGATATCATCATGACCAAAGCATATTTTGCTCGCTGGTTCCGCCTCTGATCAACACTTCTGTGCTGTCCCCATGTAAAATATAAGGGGTCTCTTCTTTTAGGGCACCAAGTGCAGCAGCATCACAAGACTGGATCCAGTACTACATTGATACTTTTATAGCTGCACAATGTAAAATTAGCAATGGTCCAACACAGGTTGTGGAGTCCTCTGGACTTAGGCATGACCTGTGGCAACTGATATGCATATATCTGTGATATAACTGTGGCTGTGATCAGCTCGATTGGGTTCAATTGCATTGGCACACTTTTACTGTATATTGAATGAGTGCCTCCACCTCTTCACTCCCACCAAACCCCCCTCAGATTGCATGCGGATACAGTATTAAGTTGAGTCTGAGTCTGGATTGCATGCAATTGCATGTACAACCTTTCTGATCATGTACAGTGTAAACTCACACAGAGATATTCTATACTATTGGGAGTACATTTACCTCTGCCTATTGTGTCATTGAACAAGTAAGGCAGGCCTGGCCAACCTGTGGCTCTCCAGGTGTTGTGAAACTACAACTCCCAGAATGCTATACCTCAGGGTTGCCGACTCTCCCGGAATGTCCGGGAGACTCCCGAAATTCGGGCAGTACTCCCGGTATCCCGGGAGAGCCAGCAAATCTCCCGCAAGTGACTTGAGGCCCGTGGTTTCACAAATAAAAACGGGGCAGTATGAGTCAGGGGGCGGAGCCTAATGATGCGATTTGCATAAACCGCGTCATTAAGCCCCGCCCCTCGCATGCGTAGCAAGCTTCTCTCCGGGATCTCCCGGAGGGAAGCTGACACAAGGCGGCAACCATGCTATACCTGCTTGGGTATAGCTGATAGCTGACAAAGCATGCTGGGAGTTGTAGTTTCACAACACCTGGAGAACCACAGGTTGGCCAGGCCTGAAGTAAGGGAACACCCATACACACAGGCTCATGCACTAAAAAGTTCCTAACTACGGAGAGGCACAGAGCGTGTAAATGCTAAGGTGACAAGGAAGAAGCTTCAGGTTTTAATCTTTTGATTTTTATGGCAAAGTTTATCCACCCACCATATCAATATTTTGCAGCTTTGCAAGGCTGACCCTCATTTTTGAGAATGTAGTTAAGGTTATCCTCTTTGGAAAAGAAGGTGACTTGGGAGATTTGGATTTCCCTTGTTTTATAAGAAAATATGGACTGGAGAAGAGCTATCCCAACTTTCTGGCCACCATTAAATGATTTATCTAATTCTAATCACTACATTTAAACCTCACAGTCATTCATTTTAGTATTATGTTTTATGGTTTATTATGGTGTCAATCACATTTTTAATCTCCTGACATTATGATCGATCACAGTCTTAGGGCTAAATTTACTAAGCTGCGGGAAAGGAAAAGTGGAGATGTTGCCCATAGCAACCAATCAGATTCTAGTCCTCACTTTTCTAGCACATACTAGAAAATGTCAGCTAGAATCTGATACTACTGTTACTATGGGCAACATCTCCTCTTTTCCTTTCCCACAGCTTAGTAAATCTGGCCCTTACTGTTTCAATTAGAGTGCAGACACATTTTCATTCTGTGCATACATACAAATGTATGCTTTGCAATTAGAATACATTCTGACCAATTAAGACTTAAGTAGAATGATACTTCTGACAAAGGGATTGGGTTGAATTTGCAAGTGGGCAGTCTCTCTTAATGTATACCCATCCAGACTTCTGTATTCCTGGGATGTACTATGCTGTTGGAAGTATGTCAGTGTTGTTGAAGTGGCTATAAAGTGAACATAGTAAACAACAAATGTCTAGATAGTTAGGTTCAGCATCATTTATGTAAACCAGTTGATTATATTATGGCTTGGAAGCATTTTTGGACTGTTTTGTAAAAATGTATCTAGCATACACACTATACAATTATCAGACCAATCAGCCAATAATTGGAATTCTGTGAATCATTTGACTGGGGATCCAATTGCACGGAAAATAGAATGTGTAATGTAATTCTCCTATTACTGCAATGTATAATAATTAATATCGTTGAATTATATAGGGTCAATAAAAACACATTTATTTACAATTAAGTCATTTTGGGGATTAAAATAATTATTTTTTAAAGTATCTGAAGCTTTATTTAGTTATATTAGTTTTTAAATGATAAACTTAAACAGAATAAAGCCAAATATATTTTTGTTTGTTTTATTTTTTTTACGTAAATGGCTAATAACTGTTCTGACCAACCCTTGACTTTCTTTGGGTGATAAAAATCTATAAATTCCATATTCTATATCTAAAGTATGGCAGAACTTTCACAATTCCCAGGGAGCCATATTTTGACCACCCGAGGAATGGTCATTTAAGCCACACAATCTGCCTTTGTGCACAATAGGAGGGTTTTGATTAGAAATAACCAGTGACTACAAAGGAGTTAAAGGAATCTGTTATATTTTACACAACACAACCTTGAATAATTCCTAAATTGCTCAATAAATTAATTTAACTGCAATCAATAACAACACAAAAATGTAAAACAATATATACATTCCACAATCACAACAGTGACATGTAAGTTTACCATTCTATTGTTGGTGTTTTAGCTAAATATAAAACTCCGCTTCAGGGGAGGAATGGCACATTTCAAGCTGAGAGCAAGATCTGGTGTGACAGCATATCTAAAGAAATGAAAACTGACCCAGCCTTAATGAGGGAACAACCCAGGGGGCACTTTCAAACTTGTTTAGAATACAGTGAGTCCACAATTATGACTAAAGTATCATCAGGGTCATTTCAATGCTATGACCATTATTCATGTAAAATACTGTAGTTGCTGCCTCGAGTGTAAACCCATCACTGCATCTAGAAATAACCTGAAAGTAAATTCTAAAGTGTCATTATACAGTCACTATTTAGGTGAGTCTTTTCAATTCTCAGAGGGATGTTGCATCTTGTATGGTTTCTCACAGATAGACATCCTCTCCAAAACTTCTGTTTGTGAATTATCCATAGGATTCTGTAAGCTGTATGGGCTACCTCCATGTCCCATGAAACTATTTCCAAAGCTGTTTTCTGCTCCACGGTTATTTGTGACGCCATCAATATGTATTTCTGAGACTGGCCCGTCTTTTTCTTCCAGATGCTCCATAAAACCAGAACTATCACTGACCATAACACTTGACATTAATGGAAGTGAAGGGGGAATGTCCAGAACAAAGTTTGAATCCTGACTAAGTTTTGGAGACAACAAATTAAATTTGCAACTATTATTTTCCAGCCCATTGCACGCCTTACTGTCATAGTCCATAACACAATCATCAAAATTGGTCTGTGAAGCTGCTTGCGGGGCACGTGCATCCATAATGCAAAGATTTTGGTTAGGATTGGGATGGTTTTGCTCAGTATAATTTGTCTGCTCCTTTAAAACTCTGCCATAATGATCTGAAGAGTCCACTGTGCTGTTATTATTCTGGGGACTATAAACAGACTGTGTGTGCAGGATAGAGTCCTTTTGTGAGGTAGTAGTAGAATGAGGAAACTGACTTGCATAGGAAATCAATTCAGAACTCTGGGACATCTCGTGCTTCAGTGCATTTATCTGTAGAACCTTTGCTGGAGAAATGCCCACAGTGCAGTTACTGATCTCCTTATCCTTTGGTGGAGAGATTAATGGAAAGCTGTTCATTTTTCCAAAGTCCTGTATAATTAAACAGCATAATATTCAGTATTAGTTACACACATTGAAAAACATTTTAAAAAGTGTTCAATAAATATGACTCTCTTTACTGACTATATAATGAGACTGATTCACTGTAAGGTGTAAATCTGCATCAGGACAAACCATGTATGCTATGCAAGTATGAACTTACCATGCCCTTACTGTACCATCAGCATGTATCTTCCCCTCCCACTAGCATACACAAGTGTCACATCCCACTCTGCTGTTGGATTAATCATGTAAGCAAATCCATTATGGATTCCTGGATCCAGAAGGTCCAAATCTGTGCAGAAAATGTGGTGGGTGCACATACACAGATGCAAAATGTCTGTGTTTTACACTCACTGCAAGTGGAAAGTGCATATTTTGTAGTAATCTGGATCCGGTCCTTGCATAAGAATAGTATTTCTATATACTATATACTCGTATTGTTGCAGTTTTGGAATAACTTTTTGATACATTTTATGTTTTATCATAATCCTGCATTTTAATGTTTGCAGGGTTGTAACAATACATTATGAGTCTAAGATACAAAAAAAAATACTAGTTTTACAAATGTGCTGTATAGTTGATAGATACTGTGTTTAAAAAAATCCATATCCAGAATCTGTCATAGACGTGGAGATAAATTAAACCAGGGCATAATAACTAAAGACTTGCGGCCTGATGTAGACTTAATAACGATAGCCAATTTACGCATGTGGCGTGTGTAAATTTGGCTGTGGGAACGCAGTGCGCATGGGCATGGCAGATATTACTCATCATAACTCTGACTGTACATAACTCCATACGATAGGGTGTAACATCCGTACACAAGCCGAATATACACATTGTGGTCAGAGGGAGGGATTTAAATTGTACAGTATGGGCTGGGTTAGGCATTTACATACGACAAGGCGATACGTACGACATAAGTCCTTAACCAAGGATCCAGATCCATGCTGGAAGCCTTTAGCTAATGCATGTGCAGTAGTTAAATGCAGACGATTCCTGCTTGCAGATTGCGGAAAACATATTGGGCCCATATATTGTAATTCTGGATCCAGTTCTAACGTATTGGGAGGTACAGTTATTTTATATTGTTGTTAGGTTTAATGCTTACCAATTGCATATTACAATAACCAATTCTATATGTTATATGCTGTTACATATTTATTTAGTTATTTTATTTAGTCATTTATTTTTTGGTATTCATTGTTATTCCCTTTATAAACTAGTTTTTGTTGAAGAGGAGATTTTAATTGTTTTAAGTAATTTTTTATGCCCTTCATGCACCTGTTTAAATTAACCTATAAAATGATCTGAGCAACTTCCATTTTGTGTATAAAGGAAACTTGCCCGATGGGATGAACAGTGCTAGAAGGCTTACTGATAAGGTATCACGTTGCATGTGCTCAAATGCAGCTGTGACTCTCAAGCGCATTCCTGGAAAAGCATGCTGAGGCTTTTAATTTCACAACACGTTGGCTAGGCCTGTTCTAGAAACTATGTCACAGTTCACAAAAAACATTTTTGCACAACTGTAACAAGGTAAATTTCTAAATGGTAATAATTTAAACAAGAGGCAGTTAATGAACAAATCACATTGGTTTTGATAGCAGCTACTAATTTTTTTTTATAAAACTGCAATGTAATGTCAGTACAACTTGTTATTATTATTATTATTATTATTATGAGTATATCAACATTTTTTCCTCATGGTACCTGGGGAACAAAGAATATAAAAACTGAGTATTAATTCATGTGGGATAGATAAATTAATGAGGAAAAAACAGAAGTGTCTTTTTATGTGTCCATATATTAACAATACCAGGGGCCAGATTTACTAAGCTGCAGGTTTGGAAAAGTGGATATGTTGTTCATAGCAACCAATCAGATTCTATCTGACATTCTTTAGTATGCAATAGGAAAGTGAAAGCTAGAATCTGATTGGTTGCTATGGGCAAAATCTCCACTTTTCCAAACTCACAGTTTAGTAAATCTAGCCCTAGTGTTTCTTGGACAGTAGAGATCCTTAAGACAGCGACACGTATAAGCTGAAATAGCGGCAATCCGTGATAACTGCTCCATTGCTAGTCATGAGTTTCAGCAAAGGCTTTCATTTATCAAGAATAAAAGGAAGAATATGGAGAAATTGGGCATAGCAGAGTTAATATGTGAAAAGGGACCTTTAATCTGTGACCTCCACTTTACATAAATCTCCTAACATTACATCATGAAATGCTTCTAATATTTTGTTGACTGAAAAGGTCACTGCCTAAAACACAATTGCAACACTCCAATGCTGCTGTGCATTGTACTGAATGACTACGTCTAGTGTAATCCCATCTACTTCATACATGAAGGGGCTTACAATTACAAGACGCGACTGTACAGATATGGAAAAACTCTATTTTTTTATGTACTTTTTTTCTCTTTCCAATTCTGCAAATAACTCTGTATGAGCCCACAGTGTCACAGTATGTTATTTTATGTTTTTACTTATCTCCTCTTATATTTATTAAATGACAAGATTGCATTGATTTATTTACCATCTCTGCAGAGACATGACACAAGCATATATATAGATGATGAACTTCATGTGACATATACTTACAAGAGAATGTGGATTATTTGCTTCGCGTTTAACATATTTACAGGTCAGGTAAAGTAACGCTCCACCCAAGAGAACAGCAAATACAGCAATTACGCTGGCAATCAATAAGAGTAATAAATGATCTATAAGTAGAAGCAAGGATCATAAAATGTAAACACATTATATATCAATGTACAGTACATTTAGCTGTATGTTTGTAATTGTAAAATGTGTTTTACAGCATCAGCTTGAGCATATCCCTGTCCCTGAGAAGCAGATCCTTTCATAGAACATGAATGAAAGACAAATACCCAAAAAGTGCTATGATGCTGAAAAAATATGGCAACGATGTCTTCTAGTGCTTATATTTGGCCTTAAAACTGTGAGCTAGATTTCAGCTTTTATGCAATTTGATTACTGTGCAAAATATGCATTGGGATTGGCAATCACAGGCTTGCAATTTTCATATATACATGCATTTGCAACACTTATCATTCTCCTTGCATGGATGTAAAATGGTGGCAGAACAGTAATCTGGGTGAAAGGGGAGAGAGAGGGCACACTTATACTGTACATTTTAATACTAAGGCATATGTACTTGCATTTGCAAACTAACAACCCTGTCAGTAAAAGTTAGTTGTGTCCTTTCTCTATAGTCTGCATCATTCACAATCTATTGTGACCGGGGTAACATGAAGGCACAAATGCCATTTTCCACCAGTTTCTGTGCCTTCCTATCAAACCCAATCCAAAATGAAAAGAAATGACCCTTCTGACACCCACCAAGTGGATAGTCCCTCTTAAGCAGGGTACACACTGGGATTTACAGCGGCTCTCCCGGGATACCGGGAGTACTGCCCGAATTTCGGGAGTCTCCCGGACATTCCGGGAGAGTCGGCAACCCTGCACTTATCATTCTCCTTGCATGGATGTAAAATGGTGGCAGAACAGTAATCTGGGTGAAGGGGGAGAGAGAGGGCACACTTATACTGTACATTTTAATACTAAGGCATATGTTCTTGCATTTGCAAACTAACAACCCTGTCAGTAAAAGTTAGTTGTGTTCTTTCTCTATAGTCTGCATCATTCACTATCTATTGTGACCGGGGTAACATGAAGGCACAAATGCCATTTTCCACCAGTTTCCGTGCCTTCCTATCAAACCCAATCCAAAATGAAAAGAAATTACCCTTCTGACACCCACCAAGTGGATAGTCCCTCTTAAGCAGGGTACACACTGGGATTTACAGCAGATAATCTTTCCAATCACACAATCAAAAGACCGTTTCACCAGATATCTTACCAGTTTTTATTGTCAAAAAAGCTCCTAATAGACACAGTACATACTTGCAAAAAGAAAAAGATATCTTTCCATCATTGATCTGGCATATTAGGAGCTCCAAAAGATCAAATCAAAAGATCAAAATATTTTCGAGCGTCTTTGGACAGTACACACTGGTAAGATATCTGGTGAAAATGTCTTTTGCTCGTGTGATTGGCAAGATGATCTTTTTTTAAAAAAACTCCAGTGTGTAACCACCCTAAAGCTGGGCACACACTACACTTTTTCACCCAATAATTGGTCCAATCACACAATGAAATGACCAATTCAAATGATACTGTGCAAGTGTGTACGCATGCCCAATCAAACAATACCTTGTGATCGCTTATGGTATCGTTTGAATAGATTTTAGAAGAGTAGAATCGTTTAATCTGTTGGTCATTACAAAGTGTTTGTAGTGTGTTCCCAGCATTAGTGAGAATCCACTATAAATGATCTGAATGTTAGAGATGGAAAAGTTATGACCGTCAAAAGGCCATCCATGCAAGAAGAAGTGGTGCAAAACTGTATACAGAGCTTGGAAAAAAAAGAGACTCAGGTGGAAATTTACACTTGGGTAAAACCATGTTGAATTTTCATCTGTTGCAAACAGTATTACAGTTGATAGAGCCCATGTCTAAATAACAGTATAAAAGTGAAGCTGGTCAGTGTCTGTGTGCAATAAGCAAAAGCAAAGTATTCTCGCTGCATGTAAAGAAAAAAATAATTTGACTCCATTTAAAAAATTCAACACAGATTTACCCAGGTGTAACATTCCACTTCATGTCCTTTTATCTTCAACTCTGGATCTTATCCTAAGTTGCTAAAACACATAAATGTAGATTCCTCTGAATCTTTTACCTGGGAGGAGATCACAGGAAAATAGGATTTCTGAAATGGGTTTATTGTGATTAAAATCTTATGACCCTGTGTGTACACTCCATTTCCCAAGCACTAAAAATGTGTTTCTGTCATATCAAAATTACAAAGGGCTGGATTCATACCTAAGAAGCAGTCGCTTTTAGGTGCTTATCTTTAGTAAAGGACCTACTGCGCATTCGTAGTAGGTCCTTTACGCAATCTACGTACCAGTTCGGTACATAGATTGCTTCCCTGCGGAGTATTTTAGGTAAAAAGAGGTGACGTAATGCCGCCTCAGGGAGGGTTTGGGTAAAAGTGGGAGGGGGGAGGGATTTAGAATAGCCAGGGAGGACAGTGGGGCGGCGGTTAGCGGCAATGTCCATACAGACATTACACGGATAGTTAAGTGCCATAAGGTACCTAAAAAGGGGGGCGGGATGGGGGCAGGACGGGTGAATTAGATGTGGGTTTGTCCGCACCTAACTCACACTGGATCTGTGAATCCGGTCCAAAGTCTGTAAATCAGGTTTCAATATCCTACTCTGCTTAAATATATTCAGGGTGTAACTTTACTCGTCAGCTATATACAGTAGGGACGTAAATATCATGCAAAACAGTCACTCATGCTGCAATGATTATAAAATAATCCCTGTTTTGGCAATTTTTCCATAAGCTTTGGATAACAATTGTTAGTGAAACCGTTACTTAGCAGATAGAAAAGTGAGGGGTGTATGTTATTACCTGGAAGTGTTCTGATCACAAAAGTCTGAATGTCACTTTTCCTCTCATTGCTGATCAAGATATAGACACTTCCATTAATCTCAGTGTTTGGACTCAGGCCAGAAATGGAAAACGTTTTCTCTTTCTGTGTTTTTTGCCACTAGGATTAAAGGATAATATTCAGGTATAAAATGTATTTCAGCTGCACAAAAACAAAACCTATATAAAAACATGGACCTGATTCATAAATAAGTGCATAAGAGGGACTTGCAGGTCTGTTGTGTAAGTACCCCTGACATTCAACATGAGCGCATGCACATACCAGATGTTACGTGCTGACACGCAAGTCCTTCTGGACAGAACTTTGTTCCGTACAATGAACTTCTGCAGAACTAGCCGGCCCTTCAATTCTGCAAGACCCCACTAGACAGGCGGGGTTAGGAATGTTAATGAGCTCTCAATCAGGCCCCATGTTTCTATATTGCTTATCTGAATACAATTACAACATGCCAGTTAAATGTCTACAGAGATCCATTATGAAAATGCTTTTTCATTTTTGCTAAATGTTAATGTGACATGAAATCATCTCTCTACTGAATTGTGCTTGAACAAACATTCTGGTCCTAATAGAAGGAACATTACCACAGAAGTATTATAGCTATAAAGTGACCCTCAAAATTTTTATAGCAGTATAGCAAATTTCCAATATTTGGAACACATTACACAGATTTATGTGTTTGCTGTCCCCAATATAACTTCTTTTTACCCTCAATAGATTTGCTCTAAAGAAAAGTTTGACAGTTCACAAACAGTATATACACACTGATTTGAGAACTTTGTATAACACTGAGGACCCTCTGTTAATAAATAAAAATGGAATGATACATGCTTGTAACATGTCAGTTCATTTATATAAGTATCAAATAGACGTAGTGAGTCTATTACTTAAATACAATGGGTCAGTTCTTAAGCTAAGTACGCTAGTGTATTTACGCTGGCTAATGACGTAATTTCACCCATTTGTATTTACTGCGCATGCGCGCCACAGACGTTACTCCACGTAACTCCTAACATACGTACCATTAGCGTAAATACGAACGAAGGGGCGAGGGCATCAATACGACACTTGTAATTACGATCTGGAGGCGGGGGGAACATTTAAACTGTACAGTATGGGCTGGGTTTGGCCGACATGTACATAAATGCATTAGATACGTCAGTACTTACACTAGGAAAAGTTTAGGTAGGGTTTGGGCAGCCGAGGGGAGTGCATAGTAATTACGCTAGGGTAAAATACGCTACGCGTTGTAATGTCACTAGCCTGTAGGTCTGGATCTACCCCAATATTCTTTGTTATTAATTTAGAAATATATTAAGTGGGTTACAGCTTTTCACATTGCAGACCATTGGTACTTGCTAAACAATTAGGATAAACAATATGATTTGCATGTCTATGTTTCTTTCAGACAGTTGGATGTCGCAAGGAAACTTGTCAGCATTATACACATTGCCATGTGATAAATAAAAGCATTCATAATTTAAGTTTAAAGCATCTTTAAATTAACTGGCCATAAAAATACTCCATTAAATAAAACTTACTATTTCATGTTTCCCTTTATTGAAAAAGCTTAGGTGGTATTCAAAACAATAATCTCTGTAGAGGTTCTCCGCTGTCATTGGATGACTGTCCTTTGTTTGCAATGGCACATAGAGAGTTGGAATCACTATGGTTATTGAATTGACATGCTGAATGTAGTTCACCTTAGGAAGAATCAGACGTGCTGTAGAGAGTAGAATAAAAATGAACAAAGAATATAGAATTTTTTTTTCTTTTTTTTCTTTTGTTTATTAAACTAAGCCAGTTTAAAATCCAGTGTTTATTTATTCCATGTGAAAAAGGTGGTTGAAGCTTATCTGTAACTGTTTCTGTTATTTATGTGTCCTATGTCTTGACAAAGGTCTCCTGGCCAGGGTCATTTTCATACTTCTTTTGTAGACAAGTAAAAACCACCCTTGGTTTTTACCCTGGAGTTTATTTATTAAGAACACATGATATATGACCCAATTTATGGACAAATCTGGACCATCAAAAGCCTTGAAAGTGGCTGGTGACTTATATATATGCAAATGTCATACCTCCCAACATTAAAAAACAAAAAATGGGTCAAATAAGCCCATCCTTTGTCCCACCCAAACTTTACCCTCTTTATAAAACCACGCCCCTTATGGCATGCTAGCTGGGCAATAAAAACATAGTTAAAAAAAAAGAAAAAAAAAAACATTAGTGGGAAAATTTTAAGGTGGGTGGGACAGATACCTAAAATCGGGACTGTCCTGCTTAAATCAGGACAGTTGGGTGGTATGATATGTGTGTATCTAATACATATGCATTTTATTTTACAGTCTAAATGGCAACTAAGCTTCTAGTTAATTGCAATGTGCCGGGCCAATTTTTCCTTTGTTTCTATGTTGATTACTCTTTTCTTGACTGCATCTGTTTATTGGCCTTTAAGTTGATTTTTACCAACCACCATTTTGTACGACATTATGTTATATATATAATTTTACTATATGATTAGTATATAGATAGGCCGGATCCAGATTTACTATTATAACACTAACATACATACGGTGGGGTTTGATTGCTAGTAAGTTCCGTGCATGAGTGGAAGAGACACTCCCCCCACTCAGGTACTTAAGTGTCCAGATCAATGCCTTATCTTGTTTTAATGTGTTTTAATGTGCAAACAAGACAATCAGACATAAAGTTTAAATCCATCCTTTACTGTATGATTTAAATATGAAAGTCAGCCCACCGTGCTTATAAAGTATGCACAGAGGTCTGGCCCGCCCAATTATGAAACTGCAGAATGTATGGAATCAACTTTTGTCCATCCAGTGTTCCATTCATAGTCCAGTGTTCTGGGCATGCACAGTGCGTTCAAAACAGCTTGCGCAAATCAGCTGTAATAAAGGAGTCTGAAACTGGTTGTATGTTGGTAAATGGTATATATAGGATTGTTCATGTTGACCTGGCTTTATCTAAAGGGTAAAGGGAGAGTGTAAATGGGATGACCACTCATTAGCCACAATGGGGCAGATCCAGAACCACTCATTAGCCACAATGGGGCAGATCCAGAACAACGTCCGCGAGTGAATTTACGCTTGCCGCTAGCTTAAATTCACTCATTAGTACTTACTGCGCATGCGTGAGGTAGATGTTACGCCACGTAACTCATAGCGTAAGGGCCTTTCACGTATCAGAAGCATATCTCCTTACGTTGGGGCGTGCCAAACATATGTCTCCTGTAATTACGCTTCGAAGACGGGGTGAGGCATTTAAATTATACAGTGCGGGCATGCTTAGCGGCGTAACTACGCGAGGGCTCTATGTACGTGAGCGGTTACGCTGACAAAAGTTAAGGTAGGGTTTGGAAAGAGGAAAATGGTCAAAGTACATACATGCAAGGGGAGTGTCTAGGGGAGTGCTTAGAAGGTACACTCGCGTAAATACGCTACGCTAGGAAACGTATTGGAAGCGTTGCTCTGGATCTACCCCAATGTCCACAAATTATAGCTTCTGATTGTTTAACTTCATTACAGTATGTAATGTCTGTGCAGAGAAGTAATTTTCATGATTCCAAAAGAAGTAAGGACCAGATCGATTATTTTCATCTCCTCCCCACACACTGTACTGCACCAGACCAGATTATCGTTATTATTTTTTTTTTATTATTATTTTCACTTTTTCATGGAGATAAGATGTTTTATTGAATAATAAATTTATACTCACTGTCTTCTCTTGGGTTTAGCCTCTTTGATATAACCCAGTCAGAAGAACAATTTGATAGCACTGCTCTGACTCGCCCAAAATATTGGTTTTGCATGAAGTCCTCTGCGTCATTTAATATTGCACTTGTCAAATGACAATAGTTTCTAGTGATATTTTGACATTCATGAAGTTGCAACCAATCCCTCTGGCCATACCTATTGAAAGTTAGGTCACTGTTAGTTTTTCAGAAATATGTATATATGTTATTGAGTTTGTAGTTTGTAGTCTGTAGTTTGTAGTCTGGGCACCGCTAAAAACACTATGGGCTGGATTTAGGAAACCAACGATACTTGCTACTTAAAGCTGTACATTAGCTGGAAAATGCACAGGGAAAGATATCCCTGTGCATTGGCCCGCTGTTAATGCAGGACCGCAACATCCCGTCCATTATGTGATGTCACAGATGACAACACACAGGGGATGGGGTACTGCAGACATGTCCCAGGGCTGGGGGAAACCAGTAAGTGGGGTAAGCGTGGCGGGAGGGCGCCAAGCCAGCAAGGCG
>WWET01003327.1:152144-174061 GCA_011038615.1 Limnodynastes dumerilii | reverse complement strand
GATGTAATGTATGTCCCAAGAAGATATACTTCTCCTTATAATTCAGACCACCACAATAGAGAGGCCTTGAAAATGGCTGATGACTTTTTGCAAATGAATTGTGTGTTAGCTTCCCATTTAAAACCTGATGTATGTCCCAAGAAGATATACTTCTCCTTATAATTCAGACCACCACAATAGAGAGGCCTTGAAAATGGCTGATGACTTATACATTTGCAAATGTGTGTAATGGATGTTTATGCATTTTATTTTGCAGATACAATGTTATATAGTTAATTACTTTATTATTCATCTTTCAGTTTCATAATTGTTGATTCCCAGTTTTTTTTCCCCCTTAGATTAACATTTACAGTGGAAATGTAATGTTATAATAATAGCATTTACATGTATTATCAGTTTCAAGCATAGCATTACCACCTGTAGCTATCCAGTTGTGACAAGTAATGGGAAGTGCTTACACAGGAGCATTACTTGTTATTTAAGCAAACACCCTAAATGAAAAGACCTTATTCTAAGCTATACTTATTCTCCAAGATACATAAATTAAAGATAAATTAAAGATTTCTTTGGCAATTTAAGTTAAACCTTCACAAGTTATGTTCTGTTGAATCCTATATAAACAAAAACACAAGTATAAAATGCTCCAAAAAAATCAATCCCAAAAGAACTGCTGTGTTAAATAAAACAATTAAACAGAGAAGTAAATTACTGCAACTCAACAATAAATCAAATCCATAAAATATAAAACAAATCCGTAGAAATCAGATCTGGCTTTAATATAAAATTTTATTGGCAGGGATGAGTTTAACAGTAATTTAATGATTGCATGGAATGAACGAACTACTGAAAAGTTACAACCCTATCCCAAAAAACATAGTTTTGGTCAGTTGCGATAATCGTTGTTGGTAATATGCAACGAGGATATAATGTCCATGTCCCGGAGCAAAGAAAAAAAAAATCAAAAAGCTTTTCAACACTTTAGTGATAAGTAACAATAAATCCTTTTAGAGGGGGTAACACACATATGGACTCCAACATTACTTTGAGACCAAACAAAAGTGAGAATTTAAAAAACTTATGTATAACGGAGCCCCCGGAGTGAGGAAAGAGAAACGGAGAGAAAGAAGACAACACAAATATCAGCTAAGAAAACACCTCGCTACTGAACATAAGAAAGAGAGCAGATGACTACAGAGAAAAGAATTTAGATGTAAGCAACACTAAATCCAATTTACTATTAAAGCCCTCTGATGCATTCTGGACCTGATACTCACTTAAGAATGAATTTAGGAACATTCTTAAATATACGGACAGCCCAGATCTGTAAAAATGATTCACAAATACTAAAGAAAATTCCCTAGCTTCTTAGGAGCGAAGAAAATTATTTTCTCCATATATGTATATTTAGGAACAGCTTTGTTTCCCAACTGAGAATCATGCATATATTTAGGATCTTTAATATCCTCATGATTCATGGCTAAGCAAAGAAACACATTAATTGATTCAATTAAGAAGCAGATTAATTTTTCTTAGGCTTGCTTTGTTTTATAATTAACAAAAGTAACCAAAAAGTGTAAAAAAAACCCAAAAAACTAAAATGTAGAAAAAAAATCTTCAATACTTATTGAAGGATTAAGAAAGAGTCATTCAGCTTTCAAAGCTGTTATAACATAAATATCTACATAAATTAGACCTAAACATATTTTGTATCTGAAGGTCACACACAAACAATGCAAACATGCTACAAGTTAAATAAAAATAAGCCTTATGTTTAGGTTTACAACAAATAATGAAATCATTCACAAACTGCAAATAAATCTAAATAATAAGCACCTTTAAAATTTAAAGTCAAACACAAAATGGTGACATAAAAGATAAGCCTTTAATTGTTAAGCCTTTAAAAGATAAGCCTTTAATTTGTTTCAATCAAAGTGAACACATGCATTCATTATAATCACACACCATCTGGGTGTTGAACAAACCTAAAAACATGAGGTTTTGGCTCTCTGTTAACCATGCGGATGTCACCTTAAGAATTGTAGGAGACGTTGTTCTCTTTGTGCGAATGTTAGTTTCTGCAAAAAATGTTTTAAATGTGAACCATTCCAAGTCTCGAGGAACGCCAATGTTGTACATTAGTAGCCTGAGTGCTAGCTACACATGCAGATGTCATTACTTTCCTAATCATAAATCATTCCTAAGTAGCCGTTCTTATCTGTGAATCATTCTTACTGTGTGTAGTTTTGAGTTCTGGGCATGCTCAGTAAAACCGTACTTAAATATATGCACAGAAATCCTGTTCTTGCTTAGTTATGAATCATGCCTCTGTGAGGCTGGGTGATCCGGACCCCATCTGACAATCATTTGTGTAAACGCCTATGGATGAGACCACTTTCCTGGAACGATAGTGTCTGCTTTCCACCCCCAAGACGAACATGCCAATGATGGCTGGAAAGCACCTTTTGGGCCACCAGAACATGTGAACGGTTTTCTTCATCGTCTGGATACTTTTTGCACTGACTGATGTTAGCGACAGTTGTGAACTGCGCAGTTTCAGTTCATTGAATCCGTGCAAAATACTGGATTGTACCTAAGGGCTTAGCCAATTGATCTGATTCTGAAACCAAAAGGATAGCCTGTAACTTTTGCTGTATAGGAACATGCAAGTATTTGTCCTGAATCCCCATCCTGTAGATTCCAAAAGAAGAGACTCTTGAATCTGGCCATTCTAACTTTGAAATTGAAGGATCTCCGATTCAAATGGGAGTGTGTGACATCTTTCTTAGAAAGGTTTGTGTAAAATTCTTTCCTACTCTGGTTGTCTGGAACTTGAAATAATACCTCCTGCTCCAGCAGGGATGGCAAAGCTTGGTCGAGAGCCTCTTCTCCTTCCTTGAAACGAGGAAGACCTGTAGAAACAAATCTGGGAGAGACTGTGTCCTCTAACTTCAGAGAATAACCCTTACCTGATGCTTCCTTAAGATGTCCTCCAACCAGGACCAGACCACCCCTTCATAGCTTGTGCTATCCAAGCAGTAGCGAAAATGGGTTTAAGAGAGACCCCTGTAGCCAAAGAAATAATTTTGTGAAGGCAATCACATCTTGTCAGTACTGATAAGCACAGATTCGGGAACTGGCAAGATAGTGGACTTAGATAGACATGCCACTGGAGCATCAACAGACAGAGACAGGCTCAGAACTTTGAGCCCAATAGCAGAACATTTTTTAAAGAGACACCACAGTAATCCTGCTGGTTTAAAAGCATTTGCTATTAAAAAAGTACATTTGAGAATGTGTGGGGGAGATATGGATCGGATACTTTTACAGAATGAGGCCAAATGGATTTTTGACATGGGGACTATATCCTCACTAGGGGCCTGATCCAGAGCTACGAAATTGGCTTATTTCGTGCGAGCGTACGACCGGTTTTTGCGGATTTTCGTACGAAAATTTGCACTGCGCATGCCCAGTATGACGGCTTCCGTTCGGCTGGACGACATGAGCGTATAGCGGTCGTATGGTGTGCGTATTTTTCGCTCGAGGGGCGTGCGTTCAGTACGACGGTCGCCTGGGCGCTCGTTTTACTACACGGAGGCGCTCGTTTTACTACACGGAGGCGGGGGTAGCCATTTAAATTGTACAGTATGGGCGTGCTAAGCCCGTACGCTTTGCGTATTATGTGCGAAAATTCGTACGGCCGACGGTAGTACCCAGTGTAGGGTATAGCCGCCGTAAGCAGGTACTTTACTATGGGAGTGTTAGGGGCGTGCATGTTTATTCGCACGGTCGAACGTACGCATTCGCCCGCCGTGCGAAATTTCGTAGCTCTGGATCAGGCCCTAGGCCTTGATGAAAACATTAATTATACTACCTTATGAATGAAATTTGGCCATGTTTCTGTTACAATTCGATAAACCTCCTTCTCTTAGCTAATTTCTCTATATGTATCATAAATAAGATATGATGAATAAAGTTTATTTTATTTCCCCTAAACAAACTCTCCCTTGTCCATAATTTAGTATTAGCTGTTGTTATATTTATAATGTAGATACCCACATACATATGCTATAGTGAAATGATGCTATGATGTACCATCTTATTATTACCTCTGTAAGATCACGTATAATCTCAACAATTGTTACTGGTTATAGTTAGTGTAGTGGAATTATTATATAACGTACTACATTATTATTATTATTACTATTTTTACCATTTTTATTATTTAGGTAAGATTACTCATAATCTTAATAATTGTTATTGATCTACCCATATTGCTATTGCCATTTTCTTTCATGGCAGCTCATCATTCTCTTCTCGTCACTATTATTTCACCTGTATGCCATGATTTCTGTACACTTGTATTAGCTAGTTTGCATCATAGTACACAATTTACAGTAGGTTAGTTACTTTACAACACTGTGCATATTTAATAAAGAACAGTTTGAAACTCTTTTTTTGGCATTCACTATATTCCAGGATGTGTGAATATCTTTCTATAATTTTTTTTCTTAGTTATATAAAAATTATTTTCAATTTCTCTAATTTTCAGTATAATTTTTGAGTGTTTATTCATTTCTTTATATAAATTTTCGTATTTTTCTATTTTAATAATTTTTTTTCTTCAATCCTTTTTTTTTTTTACCATTATCCTTTACTTTCTCTTAGAAATAACACTTGATTTCTTTGTTTTTTTTTTTCCCCCCCATTCACATGATATTTAAATGCTTTTATAATAAATCTATACCAGTATTCAATAGCATAACTATTTATCCGGCTACACTGTTATTTAGTCTGTGATTAGTTCCACAATCATGCAACCAGCTGGTATGTGTCTCCCCATTGGTTGCATCACTCGTTTAAGCCGTGGTTAGAGCTAATCGCGGAAACATGCGAAACGTACGTCAGTTTCTTGTCATCTGTGGATAGGAGGGCCCTCCTTCAACAGCTCCACACTGAGGTCCGAGCATCTCGCATCCATAGGACATTTCCACTCTGCCGACCTTCTCGCTGTACCGTCGGTATCTACCCAGACCCTTGTATCAGAGAGGGTAGGGACACTTATGAACACGGCAGGGTTAAGCACCTCCGTGAGGAGGTCAGGGGGTTTTTCTGCAGGGACAGATGGTAGGTTAGGTAGCCTGGGTTCTTAGTAGTGCCACATTATATCCAGCTTCCACGTGGGTCCCGAACATCTCCACTTGCCGCACACTGGATAAGCTAAGTCATCCCTACTCCAATAGCTATTTCATTACATGCATTGTTGAAGTTCCTATACAATATCCATGTACTTATTTCTATTTCATTGGATCATGAACAGTATGTCTATTTTCTATTGAGAGATAGAATCAGATCTGTCTCCAACTCGGTGTATACCATAGTATCTATTGTCTGTCAATATTTATTTCAGTCTCTTAGCATTACTGTTTATTTACTATTACTGTACCTAGTTGAATTAATGTATGAGACTCGATATTATCTATATTAAAGACAATTCGATATTTTCCACAACTATCTGTCCTTGCATTCACCTTCCTTTTTATATGGTAGAATTATTATTTCAATATTTTTCTACCCAGGTATTTGAATCTTAATATACAGTGAGTGCAACATTTATTGACTACTATAATCATATAATTTGGTTATATTATAATATATGAGAGATTTTCCAGTAGTCATCTTGACCTCCGTGTTGAGCACTGGTCAATTGCAGCATTAACATTGCATCTGCTCCACTGCGCTATCCAGATGTCATTAAAGTTTTCTACTTTCCTAATTGTTAACTTATACAGCTATTGTAACTGATGTCTATGGGCTTTATCCAGACTTAAGTGCACATGCAAGAGGCTAGTGCATTCCCATGACACGCCCCTCGTGTGTGGATTGCAGCTGACTTCCATGTCCATAACCCTACCGTAATTTATTCGCACACATCACTGCCTATACTGTCCGATTTAAATGCCCAGATGTCCGGAACGCTGAACGTTTGGAGACCAGTTCAGAGTTCTGATGCGTGATACCAGGCATGCACATGTGCGGTGTGCTCGCAAAGCCCGACTTGTGCACACAGCTTGTGTAAGTTGGCTGTCGTTATTCGTTCTGGATCCAGTCTTATATATACTTGAATGACTGCATAGCCTGGCATTTTCAAGCAGTTTGCACAGTTAAATGGTATCTGTTATTAAGTATGTGGTGTTTGTCTTGCAGAAATGTCAGACTCTACCATGGCTGTATTTGGTTGGTGTTGTAAACTTCGTCTTTTGCCAGCAATCTCTCTCCTGGTGGGTATTACACAACAGATTATGCTAGAATATTTTTAAGACGTTATTCCCCAATGTAAATCTTACAGCATGTAGGAAATTAACCCAATGGAAGATAAGAAATATTTTGCCTCTTATGCAGTAGAAGAGAAAGAAAGGAAGTGATCTGTGTATATTTTGGCATTAGATAATATGTATAAGTTACCATCAGCCTGTTTGAAATACACTAAAGACAACTCTACGTGTGTGCATAACCATCTCTACCTGGAACATACAATTGATGTTGTTAAATGATTATACAAAAGCTAGTGCTTAATACAATTAATAGAATATTTTAAGTCAAAGAAAAACAAAACAAATGAGTTGTTCGGTGACTTAATAGTGAATATCTAATAAGCTGGCAAGAGCAGTGAAGGTACTACAGCGGATATATTTGAAGGACAACAATGCTACACAGTTGTTATAATGTTCATTGGTATAGATTTGTCTACATTTCTATTTCATCACACATTTATCAGCGGTTGTTAATTGATGGATTTATTTCTTTCTTTTTGGAAATGTCCCACTATAAATAGATCACACACTTTTTTGCACTAGATGCTGCACTGTGATTGGGGGTATTATGTCATGCTTGAGGTTATAACAGCAACAATAGATAAAGGGGAATTGCTTCACATATGTTAAGTTTCTCCTGTAGGGCAAAGAACGGTTGATATTTTAGAGGGCAGGCACACAGCTTGAGGAGGAATTTTATTGGAAAAAAAAATAAAAATTATTTTGGGATGTCAGGACAGGTGCTCTAATATTACCAGCTAGTATGGTGGCAATAGCTCACTTAATATTGCGTTCTAATTGCAACACCACAGAAGAAATTTAGATGAATTCTTCCATGGCATGATTTTTACATCAAGGGCCGTTGATGATGAGTACGGAAAAGGGATAACGGGGAGAATGTGAAAATCATGTAACTTGTGACCAAGAATTGACGCTATTTAGTTTCTTGCAAATACATATTTACAGTATTTTTCAAATTTATTTAAGTTTATTTATAGCTCTCCATGAACTCAGTTTTTTTTGTTTGTTTTTTTTAACTCTGAAAGTTGTAGACAGCACAAAAAATATGAATGTCAAAAGTTCAATCAAATGTGCATCAGCCCCTTTGCACATTTATAATAAACACACCAACAACACACACAAACACACATTCTGGTCTTGCCTCTAGCTATGCCTTGCAAGAGCCTTCTAGCCTTGAGTGCTTGTTTAAAACTATAAATCATAACCTTACCCCTCTGGGATTAACTGTGTTTCTATGTTCTTTCTTTTAATTAGCCAAACATCACATCGGATGAAGGACTTTGTTCAAGGGCAAGACCACTGCTGTCTGAACTCATCGACCAAAGCACATTTCAGATTGTACAGAGGTTGTTCTCTTTATCTAATGTAAGGATGGAGATGAATGAACAAACCATCAGAGCAGCAACCACTGTGGAGCCTGGCTTTCTCCCACTAATTCTTTACATTTCTGTAGCAGGTTTCAACTCATTAAACAAATGATTAAGAGCTGAGTTACGTTAAACTACCGACCCCGTGTCCCACCATAGCAACAAGAATTACAGTAAATATGAGTTACTGAGTCTACTAAACACAAATCAGTAAAATAGTTTCAGTATTTATGATGAAACTATGTACAACGTTTTACTATATTTAGCAATGTCATAACTTTCCATAGATTTAAGAAAAAGTCTGTCTCCAATTGATATTGCATGTACTGCCGAAGCCAAAGCTTGTAATGTATTTTAATGATTTTTTTTTCTGTGTTAAAAACTTTGAATTCAGTAGTTCTGACCCAGAAATAGTGTAACTGCCCCCAAAAGGTACAAGTATATAGTTAAGTTACAAAACTTATTCTGTTTGCACATTTTAAATTTGCTAGTTCAACATGTTAATGCTGATTTTTTGTTTTATTTTTTGCTTTTACTCCCAACTCTGGTTTAGCCTCCTAATCACTGAATGGATAAAACTAAGACACATAAAATGGCTATGCTTTATGGTGGTGGTTTTAGTTGATTTTTTGAATATTACCTGCAATTTAACAGGTACCAATATTATTTGTCTAAATCATCTTATCTGTTAAGACCCAGTTCCAGTGTATGGGAGATATTTTCAGTACCCAGTCTGTCATGCTGAAGAATGTCGGCAAATGCTGCTTCTCAAGCTGGCTAACCCGATTAGACTGCTCTGCTCCCCATGGTGGCTTATGGGAGGCAGTGCAGGCAGCATTTTCTGGCCACCCTAAGTACCTGATATCCACCTTCCTGTAAGCCATGCACCAGAACAGGATGATAGCTATGAGAACCTGTTGTACATTAATGGTAAAGCCTTTTATTCTTTAGGTCTCTAGGTGGAGGAAAAAGTTTTCTGTTCTTTGGTGCATTTTTTTCTTCCCTGTTACAGACTTTGGGCCTGATCCAGAGCTACGGCTGCCGTCGCCGTACCGCAGATGTTGCCCGGCGTCACTATGGAAACGCCCGATCTTAGATCGGGCGTCCATAGTAGCGCCGTGGGGACGTCCTCCAGCGTCCCTACGCTCACGTTACTGCTGGTGGGCGGGGGGAGGTAAGTAAATGAGGCTGGGGGGGCGTGCTAAGAGGCATAATAACAATTAGGGTAGTTAGGGTAGCCTTCAGCCGGCGTAAGGAAGGGGCCATACGCCCGCACAGGGGGAGTGTCGGGCCAGAGCAGCGATGTTACGCTGAGCGCTACAGCGCTCAGTGTAACATCGTAGCTCTGGATACATCGATACAGATGGCAATACTTTCCTCATTCTCTGATCTTCCTGCCGATCGCATTCCAACTGAAAGTGTTGCCGAATGTTTCTTGCAGCACCATACACACCAAGCGCACAGTAATTCTTTCGATCTTAGGGCCTGATTCAGACTTAAGTAGGTGCTTAAAATAAGAGAGGAAAGTCACTCCTGGGCTAAACCACGTTGATTGCAGGGGAATCATATTTCATCTTTTGCGAACAGCATTAGAGTTGAGAGGTGATTTTTCTTATCCCAAGTCTAAATAACTGTAAAAGTAAAGCTGGTCCCTATCTGTGTACAATAAGCAATTCAAAGATTTATCCCTGCATGCAAAGAATACAATTTACTTGACTCCCCCTGAATTCAGCATGGTTTAGTCCAGGAGTGACTTTCCTCTCTTATTTTAAGCACCTTCTTAAGTCTGAATCAGGTCCATAGAGCTGAAAGTTTTTCAATCAGCTGCTCTATATAACTGCCTTGACAGCTCATACAGGAACCTTCCTTCTGTATGAGCTGCCAAGTCACCTCAATGGTGATTGGGGGGATGACCGGCGCCTCTCCAGCCTAGTGCCAATCTGCACCGCACCTCCGTAACGCGTTGGCCCTGTGCATATGGAACACACATTGGGCCGTATCCAGAACTACGGCAGTCTTCCATGGACGCCCGTAATTCACTGAACAGTAGCTACTGCACATGCGCAGTAGCTATTGTACGTAATCTGCGTATCGAAACGATACGCAGATTACATACAATAGCTACTGCGCATGTGCAGTAGCTACTGTTCAGTGAATTACGGCCGTCCATGGAAGACGGCCGTAGTTCTGGATACGGCCCATGGTGGTACTATGTTTAGCATAGGAGACTGGGATCCTTGAACTGCTACAGATGGCTCTGTGTTCATTTACTATGGTGAAACCAGCTTGGGCTAAGTGCCTGGTAGTGGCCAATCCTGAGCAGACTGTTCCTGTCTGGGTTCAAAATTAGGAGTCAGTCAGTCACAGGCTTAAATCAGGTATCTTCAGCATTACAGTGGTTGTTCCACTGAAGCATGACCCACTGCCCCCAGCTTTTTTAATTTTTTTTTTTTCTGTAAATGGTCAATCTCTGAGGCCTTCCCACTGGGTGTGTATGAGGTCCTATAGATCTGATATTGATCTAACTGATTTATTAGAGGAGCATTCTGGCAGTTCTTGGGGGTTGATGAGCTAGTATTTTGCCATCTCTCTAATCTTGTGAACTAAGGGAATTTACCACAAGAGGTATCTTTCTTCATGGGAAAGAAGACTAATCCCCAGTCAATTACTAGAGATTGTTGCTGGAAAACCTCATAGGTGGCTTTGGTTTTTAAAAGCTATTTCACTGCTTCACCCAAGAGGTGGTGTTTAAATGGTAATAGGCTAGAAGTAGATGCCTCTGTGGCCCATTAACTTATGTATCCCGCAGGCTTCTGTGCTTGAGAGAGGAAAAAGTGTGAAAATCTCCTGAAATCTGTTTATGCAGTAGCTGATGTGTCACTATGGAAAGCTATCAGCTACATTGGTGGTTAAAGCCATGAAAGATCCAACATACTCATACTTGCAGTGGGGGGATCCCAATGTGACAATTTTAGATAAGCCTTAGGGAATATCCAGCTCTACTCTGGATTTATTTGGGACTACAAGTGTTTGTTAGTTGTGCTCCTGCCATACGGGTTCAGATTTTACCATGTCTTTCAGTCAATGTTCTATGGTGAGTCAGTCCTCTTTGGTGCAGGAGTGGACAAGCTAATTGCACAAGCCGCAGGGATAAAAAATAATGGGCTGGATCCAGACCTTGTTAAGTGCATTAGTTTCACACCGGAAAATGTTCGGTTTTGTGATTTGCGCATGTGTGCGCATGCAATCGCAGAGTCTCCAATGCAAATGTGCTCAAATGAGGCGCAAAGATTTAAAGGAAGGCGTTGAAATCAATTGCGTTTCATTGCAGCTTTACTATCACACTGTTATTTAGACTTGGGTTAGGAAACATCACCCCTCAACACTAATACTGTTTGCAACAGATGAAATATGACTCCCCTGAAATCAACATGGTTTAGCCCAGGAGTAACTAAGTTCATGCACTTAACAGGGTCTAGATCCGGCCCAATGCCTGGGCAGTAGCTCTAGATTAGGATCTTGACCAGTTGCTATTAGACAGAAGATATCCAAGGGTGACCCTCAATAAGGCTGAAAGAACTCAGACTCTTAAGTCTTTGGACAAGCAGAGTTCCTCATGTGCTTTTGGTATGCCTTTTCAGGGAAAGTGGAAGCATAGATGCTGGAATTCCTAGATGCTCTGTAAACTTATACCTTGCCCTGTTACAGATAGATTACTGTCTAGACATCAGGGAGAATTTAGCACAGATTTTTGCCTGAGAATGCGTCAGAGTAATGCTGTTGCAGCATGTGATTGTCCCAGTCTTTAATGTACAGAGGGGTTAAGTTTCATCTTGAAACTGAAAAAGGTTGAATTCCAGGCTTGGAGTGTCCAAATTCAAGATGAAACCCCTTCAGTCAGTATAGGAAAAGTGCAAATTTTAAGCATCTACAGATATATAAAGTCATCGTCTGTTCTTTGTCGTTTTGGATTGCCACTTCCAGTTCAGAGATCACCTGTTTGTACTGGCACCAGCTCACGGGATCTTTAAAAAGAAAATGGTGTTTTTGCTCAAGGAGATCAGCAGCGTACCATCTAGATGACCGGTTACTAAAAATCTACGAAGTCTACAGCTAGCCCAACAATAAATTTCCTGGGCCTTGTGTGCAACACACTACTTAAGAGTGAGTATTCCTTCTAGTGGAAATAAAGAAAATCTTATTCCAAAAGCTGTTAGCATGTGTATGAAGCTCCTGGGAAATATGTTGTCCTTGTTCAAAGCAGTTCTCTTAAGCAGGTTCAGATCCAAGAAGTTCCAATGAAAGTGACAGTGGTCTGGACTCGCCAAAACTTGGCATCACAGAGGATTTAGCATTTCTGAGTTGGGTGCCCTGCAGTGATCATCTATTGGTAGGCTGACCATGAGCAGTGTTGAACTGGGTTCTGGTGACCACAGGTGCTAGTCTCTCTGGGGTGTTGTAACCCTTCATCTGCCTCTTCAGGTCAGCTGTACTCGAAGCAAGTCCAATCTGTCTATAAATGTGCTTTAACTCTGGGCACTTTGCAGGGACGTCAGCTCAGTTATGGTTGTAGGGTTACTCGCTTTGCATTCAATCAGATAACATCACAGTGGTTGCTTACAGTGCTAGAGAGCATGGAACAAAAATCAGCCTGCCAATTAAAGAGCCTGCTCAGATTTTAAAGTGAGCAGAAAGGTTTGTCCCAGCAATCTCTGCTTGCTGAATTCAGGTGACGTTCACAAGTGTGAATCCGGGCCTTTGTTTTTTGGACTGTGACCTCATTTGAAGCTCTATCCATACACAATCCCTTCTCTACTGTCCTTACTATTTATGAATAAGACTATTCCCCAGCCCAAATCAGGAATCTGAATTGGATTTGGGTTGTATCCCTGAAAAGGATGGCTAGCTTTCAGTGAACGAATATTAGATAATTCCATTTTAACACATTAAGGAAAGCTTTTTAAACTTTACTATTGGTATCTATCCTCAAAATTGAAGCTGGGGAACTACATGTGATCTTAAGACAGGCAGTGACAATACTGGATCTTTCTTCTACATCTGGTTGACTTGCCAAAAAAAAATGCTGCACTCCTCTCTACTATCTTTATATTCATGGTTATGAAAGACACATGGTTGTTTACCACAGGTACACCACAAAGTCTGGCACCTAATACATTTCAGCTTACCAGAATGGTAAACATTACAACACTTGTCCAGAGTAGACTGTGGCTGGTCTATGTAAATAGTGCCTGGATTTCCTCTTCTGACAAGCAGCTTTCTAGGTAGGCCTTTTTATGGTGCTGTAATACCTATTGCCATGGGCCTTTGTACAGCATATTAGTTGTTGCTGGTGCTTTGGAATCACAACAACCAACTTCACCTTCCACACTTTTTTTTTTTCCCCCGAATGCCTACTTTCTCTATCTAGTTTACCATTTATTGCATTCCAAACCTTCAAGCACTGAGTAAGCTCAGTTGGGATCAGAAATAAAAAAGTCCACAGATCATCAGTAAGAATACACTCACCGAGTGATTCACTATCTCTCCGCTCTTCAAATAGAGCAGAGTGTGCTATGTAGACTGTTGCTATAGAAACTGTCGGGCACTCTGTCAAGTCAAACTTTTATTTATCTATAATTAAAATTAACATAATTGTGCAGACCACATAACAAAATTTTATATCCAAAACTCACATTGGAGGAATTAGACCAGCGAAACAATATAATTCTACTGGGGAACGAGATGAAGAAAAGCGGCAAACTTTCCCCTGGCTGTGCAGCGTGTGGCACACTGATCCTGCAGTCCAAACCTCAACACATTTCACGGATCACTGATTCATTGTCTGCTTCCTCAGGAGCCTTGTGTGAATAAACTAGGGCAAAGTCCATACTCGGTATTTATCATGAGAGCAATTACTATAGGTCTAGAACCAGGTGCTAGCGTTAATCAGATCATAACCAAACCATTAGTTCTACAAATGCTGTAGCGTTAACGTTTTCATCCTATCCCTCTCATGTCCACTACTATTCTTTCAATCCTTTCGCATTGGAGTTTTCAAGAAATGGTTGGAGAGTCTTCACTCCTTTTTCAATATTAAGAATATGTTCACTGATCCTGTTCTTAAGAGGACGTGAAGTCCTTCCCACATATAGCTATCCTCAAGTGCATTGCAATAAATATATCACAAAATCTGAGTAGTATTTTTTATTTCATAAGATTTGTTTGGTTACTAGTTAATTTAATGGTTTTAATTCCATGTTTACATGCCTTACAGAAGGCACAAAGTGGGAAAAAAAAACAAAAACACCAAACATTTTGACCCATCTCTGCTCAGATGGAACTTCGCTGTCACTTTTTTTTTTTTTACTGTAGTTTCCTCAGATGTCTGAAATAAGACATTATAGTCTGCATCGTTTATGTATACATTAGCTCTGCTTACAAGAGAGGTAACTGTAAAGAATGTAATATTTCTAGCCATCTGTTCTGTGCATGTGTGCATTAATTGTGAATGGAACATAGACATGCATAAAAAAAAAAAAAAAACACTTCAAAATAATTTCTTTTGCTTTACAGAATTATTTCGAGCCATAACAAATGGATAAATAATTGCACAGAGCTACACTGTTCTAGTGTACAGCTGAAATTCTGAAACCATGGGCCTGATCCAGAGCAACGCTCGCAAGCGAGCGTACGACGAGCGTATGCGAATTTTCGGCAAAAAATTCGCAATGCGCATGCCCAGTATGACAGCTTCCGGTCGCCCGAGCGTCATGAGCGAATAGCGGGCGTATCGTTAGCGTATTTTTCGCTCGCTGGGCGTATTTTTTTTACGATGGTCGGCTGGGCGCCCGTTTTACTACAGGGAGGCGGGGATAGCCATTTAAATTGTACAGTATGGGCGTGCTAAGCGTATTTTCTCAGCGTATTTTCTGCGAATTTTCGTACGGCAGACGTTCGTACCCAGTGTAGGGTATAGCCGCCGTAAGCAGGGACTTTACTATGGGAGTGCTAGGGGCGTGTAGGTTGATACGCCCGAGCGTACGTTCGCATTCGCCCGTCGTGCGAATTTTCGGAGCGCTGGATCAGGCCCCATGACTTCAGCATATTCATGGTGTAGTATTATTGTAAATACACTTAGTGAACCGTATTCACAGATACGAGTGAGTTAGGTGCGGACAGATCTGCACTTACGAGTGCCATAGGGCTACATTATCTTACCGTGCAGTTTCCTCCTTAAGAAGAAAACTCCGCAGGGACATTGCCTCTCCCTGCCTCCTTAACATAAATCCACCCCCCTCCACCTAAGCACTTCCCGAGGTGGCATTACGCTGCCCTTTTCTACTTAAACCACTTTAAAGACTGCACGGAGGCAATCTATCTAACTGGTATCTAGATTGCGTACATGACCTACTACGCAGCTTCTGCTTCTTAGGTGTGAATATGGTTTAATATCTCTAGAATGTACAGAAAGCAGTCACAAATCAGAAGATTAATTATTCAAAAGCAATTGTTTGTATAACCACCAATGTATTCCAGTATTCCCACCAATGTCAAGGTGGTAGATTTAATAAAACTTCTAAATAGTTAAATTCAGGTACATTTCACAGAGGGACCAATCGCATTATGGATAGCATTTTATATTACAGGAAAGAACTAGAACCTGATTGGGTGCTATAATCCACACTACTGAATTACTGCAAGGTTTAGTTTTTATGGGATAGTGTACATTAATCTAGGTAGTGTAGAATTTTCTATACATTTTGCCAGCTAAAACATGCAGAATTCAGAAAGCTTGATATGAAAGGTCAGTTAATGAAATCACAATAAATATTTGAATACTCAATACAAAAAAATTGTAATTACAAAGAGCTGTATTACAATTGTACAACTGCAATAATACACTGAATAATTCTATAGTGCTAGTGTGTTTGGTCAAGGCAATGATTGCAATCTTCTGAAGCGAAACAAATCCAAGAATTCAATAAAATGAAAACGAAAGCTAGAAAGAAATATTGCCGTTACTCTATAAACTATCTTCTACTGAGAAGGCAGGAGAGAAATACTGGAAGGGGATTCTGTATTATCTCTCTTACCACATGCTCAACTATGATACTTTTTCAAAAACTAACAGGTAATGTGTAAGAAAAATTAAATGTTACTATTTGTCTGAAATCAGACCAGCAACATCAGTATTTTCTAGAGTCCACTGGCATTAGAGCAGCCTTAATATACAAAAATAACAGAAGAGAAACATACCACAAAAAAAACTGGGTTTAATTTAACTTGTTACATATTTTAACTGTGTATTCCCGTATATAAAGGTAACTATTAATGACCAGAAAAGTCAGGAGATGTGTATGTACAATATTGGATATACAATTGTTCAATGGATATGTTTGTTTATACAATGTTTATTAAGTAAGCAAGAAGTTAATATATTAGCATTTGAGTTTGATCAAATATCTGACAGAAACAGGACAACCAGGTCGCAGAGATGTAATTTACCTACAGCACTAACAGGCATTCTGCCTTCCAAAAGACCATGCCTGAAATGGTTGGCCAAAACCATCAGTTGAAGAACCCATCATTTCTCATTTTTGAACAATGAAACAATCAACATCCAAAAAAACTCAGCAAGTTTAAATACTGAATTATAATTTTATTTAAATATAATGTATTCTCATTTTGACTTCCATCATTTAAATCATTAAAAAACACAACTGTTAAATATCTGAAACCATCCATTAAATGCACACTTAAATTCATTCGAGCGAATGGCATTAACTCGGACTTAAATACGTAGCTCATCCTGCAGAGAAAATATTTATTCAATACTTAATTGCCATCGTGTAGTATGCTTTGGTGTTAAGAATGAATAGATTAAGGTTTTTCAGTAGAAGGTTTAAAAGACTGAATAGCTACCAGAATGTTTCATATTAAACACTTGCAAAATTGTAAATGCTTAACGCAAAATATGAGTCAAGTATTTTATACAGCAGCAAATATCTTAGTAATAGTCAGTTGTAAACCTTACATATACTTGTAGTAAAGGGCACTGTTGAATGGTAGCTTTATTGGGCCACAAATAATATTACCCCTTAAGGGCACAATATACTAGTTTATATAGCTGCCCCTTGGTGAATGAAACAAGGACAGTTCAATAATGCAGACATCAGTTTAAAGCAGTATACAAATAATTACTAAATAAGCAACAACCACAACATAGCACAAACATTATTACACCACATTGTAAAAAATGAAATGGCCGATGATTAAGGATGGAAAAAAGCAAATAAACCAAATAACCCCATTCGGTTTCATGTTTAAATACTGAACTGTGTGGAGTTAAACAAAAATATGTAAGGATGTCCTTAATATAAATATATCTTGTGTGCAACACAAAATACATCTGGAATTGGTCAAAATCCAAATGTAAGGTCCCAACCACACCAAATGTCTGTCATCAATAACTGGAAGGTAACACCTATACACACCTTAATGTCCTTAAGACAACAGAGCAATTATTGCTTAATAAATACTAATGATGAAGGGACAAATTACACGGAGGTCCACGGTTTTTTTTTTACCAACTAATTAGGAGAGATCAGCACCAGTCTTGTAATAAATTTGTAGACTTTACTAAAGTGAAAATACGAATTTAAACAAAAATTAAAGTGTATTTTCTGCCATGTTATTGCTCCACACCTACATTTCCTAATAACACCTGTAAAAGTATAAATTATAGTCTTCAGCTATTATTGTTGAATAAGAATGCAAACCTGCTGTAATCCTGCTCTATTTATAGTCAAGTCTTCTCACCAATGTCTAGGTCTCCACTAAACAGCCAGACTGTTACCCTCTTAGTGCTCAGTGGGTCATTGGTTTATGGGAGACTTAAGCATTTGACTAACCAATGAATACGTTCATGAGAGAGGTTATACGGTCGGTGTTGTTGTAAAATGGGTACATTTTGTTGACTCAATCAGTTTGGAAGCTCCTATTTCTACTTGGGCAACACAGATTATGCCATGGTTATTAATAAGTCATGGCCAAATAATCACAGCACTATGTTCACACACAGATGTAAAATAGTTCACTACGAGCACTTTCATTCATGGAAAATAAATAATTGTATTTAGCATTTACGAACATGCAATCAGCTACTTAAATAGCAACTATAATGGCATAAATAAAATAATGATGTACGTAGGTGAGCTGATCTGTACTTCTTTAATATTGATTCTCCACAATAAATAGCAGCATAAACTGTATGTTGGCAGAAGATACAATCTATAAAAGGGATATTCAATTAGCCAAGTAAACACTGAGGGCCTCTTGTAGAGTTGTGTACATACAGTGGTTTTTAGCGAATGTAAAACTATTATTTTAGTACTGCGCATGTGTACCAAAAAATTTAATAAAAAAGGTACACAAATGTGTGTGATAAGCTAACAAGAGCGCACATGCAAGTAACACTTCTGAGCATATCCACCAAAATGTTAGACTGTCTTTGCCAATCTCACTACTAAATTTGGTAATGGGATAAAGTGGATTATATTTAGCGATTCCATATTTCTTGAATACCTCCCAGGTGTTATCAGGACAAAAAGTGCAGTGATAAGAGAACATGCATTGAAAAAAAATAAAAGTATTTAGTAATGCAAGTTCTAATTTATATCTTCAGCAATAACTAACTGTGTTCTTATAATGGGTATTATACATTGAAGGGTGCCACGAATTAAATACTAAAGCAATGCCACAAAGCGGTTCTTTGCTGCATTTCTACTGTGTTCCCAACACAAATTGATTTGAGCCCATTTATGTATCAAACGACAGACTTACAAAAATTATTATTTCAAGTATCCTTTATGTCACAGTGAAAATGTAAGACCAAATGTTAATGAGAAACTTTCTTGGATGAAAAAGGCATTCGTACCAAATTAAAAATCACAAAAATGCTTCAACGCATTTCCTTCATGTATTATGAATAGAAAGATTATCTTTAAAAAGTTATAAAAATTAAAATAAATTACATATTTAAGTACACTTTCCCTTCAAAGCGTTATATAAAAATTCAGAACAGTGTACGATCCTTTAAAATCCTTATTGGAGAACAAGCAACAGAAGTGCTGATAATCTCTCTCTGCTTTTGAGCGCAGCGTCTTTATTACTGATTAATAAAATATTTGCTCAAAAATTCATCAGTAGACCCAGGTAATTGGAACCCATTGTTGCTCCACCCTTAGTTTCTCAACAGCTGCCTGTAACTTCTCAAAAGCTTTGTCCAAGTTGTCATTTACAATAGTTAGGTCAAAGTAATGGTTATAAGCTCTCATAACCCGAGCACTTTCATCAACTGTTTTCTTTAGATCGGTGTCCTAAAATAAGGGAAAAATAAATGGATATTAGAAAATTAAAACAATCACCAAACGAATATTTATGGTACAGATATTTTCATTTTACTCTCCTGTCTCACTGAACTTAAACACTTACTGCTGTCACCAGTTAAGTGAGGCCACAGTCGCTTACTTGCTTAACACTGGTGTTGGTAATGTGTAAGGAAGTCTACACCAGTGTGTTTGTACCCTCCTCAAACACTGCTTAGAGAGAGGACATGAAGTAGTAGGGAATCTGGATATGAGAAAGATTGTGTACTGAATTCCAGGCAGAGAGCATATAATTCTGCATCCTGTGTACATCAGTTTCCTCTGTAACGCTAGACAGCAGAAAGGTAGAACTACATATTTTAAGCGGTGATTATATCTATCTCTCTCAAAAGCTGGATTGAACCTTTCATAGTAAAATTACTCACTAGTTATTTAGGTGCATATGATTCATCTCAATGACTATATTTAGTGCTTATTATAGCCTACATAAAATGCCACATTGTTTGTAAGGGTGTTTGTAAGGAAACATCAAGCGCCCTTACTATTGGGCATTGTAACTACTACTACAAGGCAAAGGTGGATGAAGCACACTGTAACTTCATAATTTCTGCATCTATTTATTATACTGGGCAGGCAAGTAAATATTGTGGGGGCACTAAAGGCCGCAGCGGGCCCTGGGTGTCGCTGGCACTTGTGGTTCCCCAGGTGCCAGCTTGCCCTGGCAACAATGGACATGCTGGCTTTTGGAGTACTACAAGTGCCAGCATAGCCAAGGATTTAACGGAAGCCTGGGCTTGTGCACTAATAAAGGAGCTTTTTTAAGTTTTAATAAGTTAATAGTAAAAAAAATTTTTTTATAAAGGTTTAAT
Organism: Limnodynastes dumerilii; assembly: GCA_011038615.1. Lineage (NCBI taxonomy): Eukaryota > Metazoa > Chordata > Amphibia > Anura > Limnodynastidae > Limnodynastes > Limnodynastes dumerilii. The sequence goes on along the minus strand of WWET01003327.1, from coordinate 154,106 downwards.
TAAAATATACAAATTTGGGCTCAAATAGCGGTGATCTTTACTACTTCATTGCAATATTTGGCAATTGACTAAAAAAAGGATTTTAGGTGCAATGTTAACATCAATCTTGCAATTAAATGATTACAAACAATGGGCCCAATCCAGATTTAAGGTCGTTTTACATACACAAGCGTCCCAAAGTTACACACTACTAAGTATAATACACCCCCTGGCGCTCCCCTCTCATGTACGTAACTTAGCTGACTTATGTGTTCAGAACCCGGCATTAACTTTTCCTTGCGTATCTGTATGTACATAATGCTTTGTCCTACGTAAGTGCCTAACCCAGCCCATACTGTACAATTTATATACCTCCCTCCACCCACAATGTGTATTATAAGCTTACATAGGGATGTCACACCTTATGTACCGAGTTATGTAAAATCAGAGACACGATACGTCACTCGCATGCGCAGTGTGTTCCCACACCCAGATTTAAGCATGCAGCATGTATAAATTAGCGGTAATTATTAAATCTAGATCAGGCCCAATATGTCCAAACTATATGCACATGAGCCAACATCGTTCACAAAAGCTGCATTGCGGGAAATAAAATTGGCCCCTATTCAATCTTTTGACTAGATGGAAAACTACTACAATGTAAGGACATCTGCAATCTGGGAGTGCAGACGTCTCAACATGTTAAGAACAGTGCAGTACAGACAATTCATTACGGTTACCAAGCAAAAGAAGGCAACCCAGTGCTTTGTCAACAGATTGACACTTAAACATGGTTCAACACTGTTCTTTTCAGCAGATAATCTTTCCAATCACACAATCAAAAGACCATTTCACAGTGTGTACTGTCCAAAGATCTCCTAATAGACATTGGCCGCATTCACAGCCCCGGACATATTGCACATATGTCCTTCAATTACAGATAATAGCTACTACGCATACCTAGTTACTATTTTACGTCATCTACGTATCGTTTCGTTATGTAGATTGCGTATATGCAGTCTTAAAGACCGCATCTACACAATCTACATTACGAAACAATGCGTAGATGATGTAAAATAGTTACTAGACATGCGTAGTAGCTATTATCTGTAATTTAAGGACATATGTGCAATACGTCCGGGGCTGTGAATCTGGACCGATATCATTCCATTGTTGATCTGGCATATTAGGAGCTCCAAAAGATCAAATCGAAAGATCACAGACTTCCATAAGATTTTTGAGCAGTACACACTGGAAAGATATCTGGAGAAACAGTCTTTTGATTGTGTGATTGGAAAGATTATCTTTAAAAAAAAGCCCCAGTGTGTACAAGCCTTAGACCCCGATTCAATTGTCCACGATGTAGTCCTATGATGTGAACATTAAGCCCAATAGGACAAAGCAATATCGCCCAATGTAACTAGCAGTCTAAAATCGCCCATATCATGCAGTAAACAGGCACTGCGCAATGTATTTTAGTATTCACAGACAACTGCGTGCAACATAATGCTTAATTGAATCGGCTTTATAGTTTCCTGATCAGAGTAACAACATATGTTAGCAGATTTACTAAGAAATGAGTCACTTCTCATTCATGCTGGTGTTTTTGAGACAATAAACAATCTTTCTTTACAACTGTAGCAACCCGTAATAATAATAATATCCAGTATTTAAGGAAATAAAAAACTTTTAGAAATGTTTCACTAGGTGTCAGTAAAGGGGCTATGGGTATAGACATCACAAGTATATGTCTAAAGCCCTAGAAACTCATTGTACTTTAATAGTAAGTGTGAAAACATAAAAAGCAATGACATTACATATATACATTACATATATAGTTTCTAAATATAATCTATTCATGGAAAAACAAAGAACATGTTGCAAGGTCACACTGTCATTAATTCAATTAAAACCATCAATCCTGATTTAATATAAGTCATTGCTTACCACTTCCTAATTTTTATTAGAGAACACATTAAACCC
>WWET01003327.1:103429-146245 GCA_011038615.1 Limnodynastes dumerilii | reverse complement strand
GGGTCTACTTTATCCCGTTTAGTTCTCATTACATTTTGTTTCTGGTTGCTTTTGGTTATTAAGCGATATCTTTATATGATCACCAGTGCACATTCCTCTAATCAATATCTATTGCTATAGGGATAGTGCCACAACTAAAGATTCAGAGGCAATAGAATCTTTGGACATCCGTTTATTTTATTATATTTTTAAAACAATAGAGTTATTCAGAATTTTTTAGATAATAGATCACTGATATTTCTCCTTTGTTTATACCTACAGCGCCGATACCTAGATACTCTGCTTTGTTTTCTTAGTAAATAGCCAGCCCCATTGAAAACAACGGGCTGGCGAGGACAGGTGTAGTTTTACCACATGGCCATGGAAACTGGTGATTTCCATGGCGGTGCAGCTGTTGTAAATAGCAAAAAGTTCATTTTTGGAGTTATAACTTCATAACTCCAAAAATTGACTTTTTAAAGCTTTAGTAAATAGAGCTGTATTTCAGCATGATTTGAGACTATACCTCAATTTAAAAGCTGATAATTTGATTTTGGGGGGTGTGTGGAACAGAACACACACAATCATAGTAACTGCCATAACTGTTGCATCACGGAGTTTATTGTATTTGTGGCCATATATTCATTAATACACCCAAAAAAGGGTACAAGTTTAACCCACATACAATAAACAAGGCTGAAATATAAAAACTCTTGCATGCGTGTTTATCTATTTTCAGACATTAACTTTTTAATGTTGTGATGTTAATTTTTCAGCATCACGTCTAATTTGAATGATGAATATACATAAAATAAACTTGTTTTATTAGACCTGTACACTTTTCCATTTACTTTTATCACCTCGTTAAAATTTTACATATAAATTATGGATGTCAATTTATTTAAGACACTGTGATAACTTACAAGGTTGATTTTTGTTATTTAAATGTAAGCAGCACAATATTAAGTCTAATAGTGAAACTGTCTTCTCTTAAAGTAGACACTGTTAATATTAATGAGTCAATACAATATATCAAACAAGGAGCCAATGTCCTTTCACAGATAGGACCAAGCTCTTCAATAGAATGTTTTCATTATGGCTAATACAAACCTTGAGCAGCATATATTTATCATCATTATTGGAGCATTAAGGTTTAATAGACAAACTACCAGTTATTATTCTAAACAGATACATAGAAAGCTAAATAAAGTTGGTAGACAAACCATGCTGACTACAGCATAACAAATAACTTTACAACGTTAATTTACAAAATTTGCCTTTAAATTGAAGACCATTATAGATCAACCCTAATAAAAATCATCCAACATATTATTCAGTAAAACTTGTACCATAAAGATCAGTAAAGCTGCAATACACTAGGCAGATTACCAGTACCAGCAGAAGGTGGCCTGATTGATGCCACTCGTCTCTCCTGCTGGGACCAATAATCTGAAGAGGGAAGGGCTGCTGGGATTGACAGGAGGCTCTTGCTTAAAGTAAAGAAGCCCAATCCTAGTGAGTGTCTTAAAACCTACAGAAAAGGAGCAAAGGCTAAATAAATTTAGTTTTACTATAAACAGTATAATGAAATTAAGATCAGTACATTCCTAGGACATAGTTTGTTATTCAACTGCAATGGTCTCATAATGTAATGTAGAATAAATAAAAGGAGCCTCAGTAGTACTCAGGAATGCAGTTCTCCAGAGGAATAAATATCAAAAAATAACAGCAAATCAGGCATGCCAAGCAGTGCACATGAACACACTGTGCTGAGTAGGTTTACACTATGAAGGGAGTGCATGCAGTCCACTACATGAACTTAAAACAATACATTTTATATATAATATTTAGAGTAATACCAGCATTTTTTGTTGTAAGGTACATCATCTTTTTCTTCTTTTTGCTTGTAATTGTACCACAGAATTGCCCTGAAAAGCAAAAAGCATAATTTGAGACATAAGTGTGTTTGTTATGCAACCATGCTTTTCTATTGCTTATATTTATTTATTTTTACAGTGTTATCTCTATCTACTGTAGCTGCTTTGATGCATGATATTCAATTATTCAACAGGGATACTGTACTAGAACAGTCAAGTTGTTTATAAATAGTCAGCAAATGAAAACAAATGACATTATTCATCTTAATTAATTATTGTAATTGAAGAAAAAATTGGCGCATAGTTTGGTATGTGTTTTTGTTTATTGATACAAGAAAGAGGCAAAAAAAAGTCACGGAAAATGTATAACAATAGATTGTCAAGTGTAACACAATAAACATGATACAACAATGATGAACAATAATCCTATGCCAGTCAAATCTCCTATAGTAAAATGACTGTTTGAAAAAAAAAAAAATTAGACTGTATAGAGATATTCATTACCTGCGCCATCCCAGTCTCTCCTAACAAATGCTTTCCGCTTTTCCTCCAAAAACTGACTGGGAATAAGACCGGCACTTCCGCCTTCTTTAACATGACTTGCCTACAAATCATTAATAAACCATCAAATAGAGAAATGATACGAGTAAAAAGCTGTCCCTTGTAATTTGCCAATTTCATTCACTATCATGAAGCAAGCTGGAAACTGCAGATGCAACAATCTTGCACAGAAGTTAAACATTGGACCAGCAAAACAGAAGGAATCCGACATGTGGATTAGCATCTTTGACAAACCCACAGGGAGAACAAGTAATATATTAATTCATAATCAGAAGCAAAAGCAAAGGTTATGCTTTTGAAAGCACTAATTGGTGAGTTAGAATTTATTTATTTTATTTAGTTCATGTACACCAAAACGAAAATAAAATGTTAATACAATATATGCCATCAGCATCTATATTATATCTATGACAAAATTAAGAATTATTTTAATTACTTTAAAAAAAATATGAATAATCTTAAGTGACAAATAACACAATTTACTCTGTCAATACTGTTTTTGTGGTACCAAGGCCTTTTTGTGGTCAGAAATTTGACTGCACCAGGCCTTATTTACAGTACATGGGTTGCAGTAATATGAATTGCACTTAATTAGCAGAGCATTAAATTCTAATGATGTGGAAGTAGCAATAGTGTACTCACTTTTCCACACATGGCTTCTTCATGATGGCTTATTTCTTGTTGAATAACTAAATGACAAAGTAAAATCTATTGTTATTTGTCACAACAGATTATATTTATCAAATTTTAGGCCCTGACAAATATTTTAAAGGTGCCATAATTCTTGTAAAAGCCATTAATAGATTTACTAACAGAATGCTGCTGTACTGTAATTAGTATTTTACTTCTCCTGACAAAATATTTCAATTAGCTGGGTATTTGCCACTTCAGTTACCACTTGTAATCTCTGACTTTATTCCACTTTTAAAACCTACTCAAAGGGATACTTCTGATGAAGATGTTGAGTTATTTATTGAGAAATAATAAGAGACGTCTTCATTTATGTGCTCTTGTTGCCAATTAATAAACAGAATAAGAAAATAGTTTTTTTTTAATAAATGGTCATAGATTACAAGTGTTGTAACAAAAATATCTGTTAAAGAAGAACAAGTGGTTGACTGAGAGTGAAACCGGGTACATAACATCTGCATGTACAACAAATCTATTGGTAGTTTCCCCTTGGATGAGAATATGAGTGCGGATGAGAAAAAGACCTATGCACGTTTGTAAACATTTCCTCACAGAGACTTCAGAATACACACAGATAAAACCCACCAATTTTATTACAGTAATAAAGTAATCATATTACTGGATCAATCACTCACCTGTATTCATCAGGTATAAGACCATTTATCCAACCACTCACAGCTTCCCTACCCATAAACATTATCACACGGACACTATCATTAATATTGGTATTAGAGCAGCTGAGCTACTCAAATAGGTACCCGTAATGTGAATTTCACTTGTCTTCGTTTAATCTTTTTTGTTTCATTTTTGTTTAATTTCCTAACTTTACGTGTTCTTTAAAATGTATTTCTTAAGCAGAAAAACATGCCACAATCCACTAAATTCACATTGCTGGTGCTTTAACTGTCAGCTTAAGTGTTCTCCCAGACAAAAAATAATGATAAAAAAATAATTAGAGAAATACAAGTGCATTTAAGTTCTCTTAGTCAAGCATACTGCTATCATCAGGCTGCAACAAAGATCAGTAGTGACAGCAAAGCAGCAGTAGCTGATTACAGAAGACACCTATTTTTTATTTTATTTTTTTAGATATTTATTACAGGTTTTTATATAGCGCCATCATATTACATAGCTTTACAATCATCATACCATGGATGGGTAATAACAAACAGACTGGGGGCCTGATCCAGACCTCCGTGCGGATTCCGTACACACAAAGATCTGGAAGTCTGCACGGAAGAGGAGAGTAAACCAGAACCCTACCTTAACTTCTCCGGAGTGTGGAACTGCCTACTGCCACCCACTGCACTTAATTTACATCCCTACCTTAAGTGAAATGTGCAAACCCCCCCCCCCCCCCCCCCTCTTGCAGGGATTAGGCATGCAGATTTGAAGCACCCCCCTTGTCGGACAGTTCTCCTAGTGCATGTTTGCAATTTTGGATCCGGCCCTGGGAAAGTAAGAGACCTGCTAGCAGGCCTACAGTAAACTGAACACTGGGGGCTTGATACATAAAGGGTCAAGTGATAAATTTCAAACATCAGACCAGCCCCTTTTACGGTATTTGTACTTAGTGCTCTTTATGATCCAGTCACACAGGAGTGTTAGCAAAAGAACTGGGGGGTGTTATTAGCATTGATCCACTGGAGCACCATTAAATTCATCATCTTCAAATGGAAAGAACATGGTACCACAACAAACCCACCAAGAGAGGGCCGGCCACCCGAAGCATACTGCTAAAGCAACGCTCGAGTGGTTTAAGGGGAAACATTTAAATGTGTTGGAATGGCCTAGTCAAGGCCCAGGTCTCGAACTAATTAGAATCTGTGGTCAGACTCGAAGATTGCTGTTCACAAGCGGAAACCATCCAACATGAATGAGCTGGAGCAGTTTTGCCTTGAGGAATGGGCAAAAATCCCATTGAAAAGATGTGGCTGGCTCATAGAAACGTATCCAAAACCTTGCAGCTGTAATTGCCGCAAAAGGTGGCTCTACAAAGTACTAACTTTAGAGGGTGAATAGTTATGCACGCAGAACTTTACTGTTATTTTGTCCTATTTGTTATTTGCTTCACACAAAAAAAAAAAACAATCTTCAAAATTGTAGCCATGTTCTATGAACGAAATGATGCAAACCTTCAAACAATCCATTTTAATTCCAGGTTGTGAGGCAACAAAACAGAAAATATTTATAGTGCTGGCAATCACTATTAGATGGTTTAATTCTTTGTAGTATATAAGTGAGCTACTTTTACTAATTAAGTACCTGTTTCCTTTAAAGGTTCACTCCCTTCTTTTTCTGTGAGGCAACAAAACATGGATACTTTTGCAAGACACTGAGAGGGAGCAGGGACATATCTTAAGAGACATAAGGATATGCACACAGATACATAGTCTTAGTGATGGCTTTGTAGGTTAGCAAAAGGATTTTGTATCTGATTCTGTAAAATACAGACAACCAATGTAAAGACTGACCACAGACCTGCAAAGAAAATCAGTCTATCTGCTGCATGCAAAATAGGCCGTAGAGAGTAATTTTATATTCTGGGAGATTAATGCATGAATTAGAGTTTTTGTAGTTGTTTATATTCTGGAAATATATTTTTTATGTATGTAGCATGATTTAAAAACAGATTATTATTATTATGTGAGGAACAAAGGACTGTTCGAAATGAAGTTAACACCTAGGGAGCGATCTTGACAGGAACAGATGTTTTCAAAGTGTTATCTGAAAGAATGAATCTTGAAATGGGTAAATAGATTGCTTCATGTTCAAAAATAATGTTTATTACTTCAGTCAAATTAATGCCGATTACGATTACATACAGAAATGGTCTTTGTACCTACCTGCCACCAATTAGAATCTTCCCTATTGACTATATGCAAAATTTCTCCTTTTGAAAACTTTAATCCAGCCTCTTTACAAGGAATCAAATTATCATTAAATGGATTGTAATCAAAATGACACTTTACAAATACCTAGAAGGACAAAAAGAAAGATCACACTATTAGCAGCGTCTCTGCATTCTAAGCTCTTTCATTTTCATGATCCATTTTGGTGATTTTTGAAAATGTAGAAAATACAGTAGTAATAAATGTTAATAAAATGTTATAATGTGCCACAAAGCAATTTAAAAATCACATCTGATACATAGTGATTTATCACAAGCAGAATAGAAACATCTAAGGAGAAAGGAAATGTTCTACAGTGCTCCTAAATTTAAAGCCACATACATTGGCTTTATTAATAAATAACCATAAATACATAAAAAGAGCTCTAACGTGACCTTTGCACATACATATTATTCTGCACTTTCTACTTAAAGGTTACTGCCCTTACAGGTGGTACCAAGCAGCATTCCATATAGCAAAAATGCCTATAATTAGCACCAACCGATCCCTGCTGAATCCACTCATCCATGTGAGATTGGGAACCCACTCCCATTGCTAGCATGGACTCACGATATCTTGATCTGTCCTGCTTAAAATGGAGATGTATAAAAGGATGGATCGCTCGCCACCAAATCCCTGCCCATATTGTAACATCTAATACTAATCCCACCCCCCACACTTGCAAGCCCAACCTTCCCCCATCGAAAGTGTCTAAAAACAGAAATCTAGATCAATCAGTAGTGTGTTTTGCCTGCAGCGATGGGTGACATCCTGAGAAAGTGCCAGCGAAACGCACATTGGTGTGATGGCCTCAGCTGATCCCCTCACATTCTCCAGCATGCTGTTCCTGTGACAGTTTGGGACATATGTACAATTGCTAATTGTTCTGCCATAAGAGGATGCAGTATCGATATGTTTCATAGTAACTCAGTCTAATATAAAAGTAAACTTTCTGTCCAGAAGGAGCTAATGTGCTTTGTTACAAATGAATGCCGTTTGTTAAACTAAAACATACTAAATTTACTGCACTGCCAGAGACCAATATGCTATATGCATTAATATGAGGATTGTGGAGACGTTGTTAGCCTGTTTTCAGTATTGTAATTGAAGTGACTAATAATTGCTTTTAAAGTTTTCTGTGCAATAAGGATAATTTTTTGGGATTTGCAAGATTTGTGCACCTAAATATAACAGTGTTTTGTTTTTTGTGTATTTATACTACTGTTTGCGGTCATGTATATATCAGGAACAATGCATTTATTTTTTTATTATTATTAGTTTGTAACGAATATCAAACATATGTTATGTGTGGATAACAAGGAAAGGGTTTGTACTCGGATGACACAAAAGCCCTAAAGGAGTATGCCTTGTGTTTATCAGCTTTGTGACTGTATAACGTCAAGAAGACATTTGTTACACCTAAAAAGCTTTTAGCCACTTGTTATTAATAAAAGTGTTCCTCTATATAGTAACACAGGATGGTATTTATTATGTTTTGTAGCCACTGCTCTCCAATATCAAATAAATTATTTTCTGGTTTGCATAATGAACTCATGAATAACAAATTAAAAAGCAATCAAATAAATAAAAGAAAAAACTTCAGCTGTTTCCTCTTCTTTTGTCAGATCTTGTTTATGCAGAGCACACCAAGGTAAAACGTGTGTGGGGACTTTCTGATGTCTGGCTATTGCTGTTTAAAATTCTAATATAACAGTAGCTGTCAACAAAACGGCAACTGAAGGTGAATTCTTTGTACAGTCATAGCCCTCCATCAATTGATCAGATTTTGAACACCACCTCAAGGACCACCTGCACCAAAGACTATTGAAGATTTTACCCTTGACATATCAAGCTCAGTTATCAATTATTTTAATGTGCTGTTACTTTTGAAAATCTCAGGAAAGCACGGTAACCAAGGATTTTCCAATGACGGAGAACTACACGTGTAATATATGCAGCACCACAATTAAGTGCTGCTTATCACGGCCATCATATATCATTTAGCAGAACAGCCGTATAAAGATGTTATACTTTGTTTCAAGCCGGGAACAGGTAGCTGAACAGTCAAACACCTATATAATGTATACTATTTGCAAGTAGACAAATAAATGCATACATTATTGCGTCATTCAAACAAATCAATTAAAAATAGTTGGCTGGACACATGTTAGGGGCAAAATTAAAATTGGCAGAAATGGAAACTGGGTGCACATGCAAGAGGCAGAAGTGGATGACTGAGCACAAACAAGCGGCTGGGGGTCTCTTTTTGTAAACAAAAATGTTCTTGTTTCATTGATTATCTCCTGTAAACATAATTTACACAAAGTGCAGCACGGTGGCTGAGTGAAAGTGTGTGTCTCAGTGAGAGTGTGTGTGTGTGTGTGTGTGTGTGTTTTTGTGTGTTTCAGTGAGAGAGTCTCTCTCTCTCTCTCTCTCTCTCATTATTTTTATTTTTTCCTCCCCGTTTTCATTAGTTAAAAAACACACAAAAGGGGGTGGGTTAGTTAACATAATAGTATTTCTATATAAAAAAATTACAATTAATCATTGTAATAAACTCTACCAGGTAACGTTGGTCTAAAATTTTGTCTAAGCTACCAGGGGTCATATTGGTTTACCTTAAAAAAAGAATATTTGCAAAATGTGTACTCTGGCGTTTCAGCTGCCCTTGACTATCTTGAAACTTTGGTGACTTTTCTTAATTTGCTTATATACACTTAATTCATATCATAGAAATAACCAGGGTACCCTTGTAAATCAGTGTGGAACACACACACACACACACACAATTTTATAAGGAACTTGAAACACTAATTGTTGCCTATCGAATCCACAGGAATCCTGTGTCTTTGTAATCTCTAAATCTAAAGCACTTACAATCAGTAAACAAAATATGAATGTATTTATTTGGTGCTAATATATGGAATTTAATTGTTTTTTTTAAATCCATTTTGCTTGTGACATACAAGATACATTGGTGGCTCTGACTGAAAAAGCCCTGCAAATGAAGGTTCTCTTTGGGAACGGTGTCCTTCGCTTTTTATTAGCTGATCTTTTATATTTTTCCACCTTTTAAATATTTTATATAAATAATAAAGCAATTTATCAGTTGTTATTAAGATCTGAGGTTAAAAAAATTGGTTAGTGTGCACCAGTAAAGGGTTTATATATTTATGTCGTAAGTACTGGCTAGTACTGAGGGTTACATACCTGCTTAATAGGTTTGTCATTGTTTGTGACAGCCATACTGATAATATTCTACATATTTTATTGGTTTGACCCTACACTGTGCTCCTTTTGGTGTCTATCCATTTTTCTTTGATTCCGTGTGCCCTGGCTCTGAGTGTCACCATCGCTCAACCATTGCTTCACTGTCACAATATTAATGACATTGTGCTGGCATTCTTGATGTTATGCTAATGGACTTTGGAAGATCTGTAACTCACTTTTATAGAACCTCTGCAGCATAACATTGTTATCTTTCTTTAATGTATAGGCTTACCCTTAAGCTGTGTACACACTGGAGTTTGTCCTACTGATGCAACATCTTTTCAAGACTGTACTAATGATTTTAAGCCCTGACCTGTATCACGATGCACCTGTACACACAACATTCTATTTCCCAGTGGATCTGTTTAAAAGTGTTCCCATAAACGAACCTCTACTACAACAATATGCATGCCCACAAAGGCAGCTTTATGTAGGTTGTAGGAAGCATTGTTGTTTTTAAGATTGGGTGTCCGTACACACAAGATTTCGACAGACATTGTGACATGCGATTGCAAAAATTATGAGAGCTCAAAAATCTAGTCACATGATACAATGCTGTTTCACACTATACTACAGCATCACTGAACAATTTATAAGAAATGTATACATAAACAATGCTTTTTTTCAATGTTGTGTCATGTGAGACCAAGGGAAAAGTACATAGAAAATAATACTCACCTGCTGGGGAGTAATTGTATCTTTATAACTTGGAAGTATCTTTAGTATAACACTACCACTAATACTCTTGAGCAACTCTTGTAATTCCTTTGGATTATTTCCAACCTCGTGGCCATTGACCTCCTTAATTATGTCTCCAACATGAAGGAGACCTTGCCGATCAATCATTCCACCATGCAGAATTCGAGCTATTACCAGATTGTTATTTTCCACTTTAAATGTCACACCCTGAAGAAAGCAAGCACAAACATAATCATTTGTAGAATTCAAACTATTATTATCATCATCGTTTATTTATAAGGCGCCACAAGGTGTCCGCAGCACCATACAAAATACAGTACAGACATACAGGGTAGGGATGGACAACATAGTACATAAAATACAATATAAATATTAAAATATCACAAAAATACAATAAAGTGAAGCACAGAATGCAAGGCAAAAAGCAAGATGTCAAGCTTGGCAGATCAGGGAGGAGGGGATAGAGCGCAGTGAGAGGTTAAGAGGGAGCCACCAGGTGGAGATGGGGTAAAAGATTAGCAGAGGGGGACAAGAGGGTATGAAGTGAGGGGTGAGTGGTGGAGGAGGGAAGAACACCAGGACAGAGGGCACTGCTCATGTGAGCTAACACACTAAGTGGGAGGGATGAACTTACAGAAGACATAAGGAGGTGGAAGGAACAGGACTGCTGGTGTGAGTAGAGGAGAGGGGGAAGGAAGGAAAAGAAGAGAAATATGTAGGATGTAGTGAGGATGTTAAGTGGAGGAGGGGTGGGCTAGCCTGAACAGGTGCGTTTTGAGTAAGCGTTTGAAGACCTGCAATGTGTGGGAGAGTCTGACTGAAGAAGGGAGGTCATTCCAGTGCAGAGGTGCAGCACAGGAGAAGTCCTGGATACAGGCGTGAGATGTGGTGATCAGTAAGGAAGTCAGACAGCTCTGGTTAGCAGAATAGAGAAGGGGTGTGCATGCTGATGAGGGAAGAGAGGTAGGGAGCAGTGGATGAGAAGATGGTCTTAAAGGTGAGGGTAAGGAGTTTAAAGAGAGGTCGAAACAGACAGGAAGCCAGTGGAGGGTTTGACATAAAGGAGAGGTTGTGTGATTGTCCTTTCAATTTTCCTCTGGGAATCCGTGAGACTACAACTTATCAGAATAAACTCATTTTACACCTGACATCAGCAATTACCTGCCTTATTGCATTGCATTGGCGGAAATCACATGCCCCCACTTTCCATAACGTCAGAGGTAAAACATGGTTCGTATACAAAATGGAATACATTACATGTATCCTAAATAACGCCTCTAAATCTCTTTCTGTAAAGTGTGGGCCTCACATTTTGGAACCCCTTTCCTACATTTCATTAAATGTGGAGTGACATTCTCTCTTACACTTTATGGGCCGTATTCACAACTTAGAGTGAGTTAGGTGCGGACAGATCCACATCTAACTCACCTGTCCTTCCCCCCCCCCGTTTTTAGGTTCCTTATGGCACTTAAGAGTACCATAGAGCTACCTTAACTAACCGTGCATTGTTTCCTTCTTAAGAAGGAAACTACACAAGGACCATGCCACTCCCCGCCTCCCCCACCACTAATCTAAATCCCTCCCCCCTTCCACTTCTATCTAAACACTCCCTCTTTCTAACGTCTCATCTTTCTAACTAAACTACTTTAAAGACCTCAGGGAGGCAATCTACGTACCTAACTGACACATAGATTGGGTAAATGACCTACTACAAATGCGTAGTAGGTCATTTCGCAAAACTCTGCACTTAAGAAGCAGAAGCGTCTTCCCTCTTACTTCTGTATGTTTGCGGATATACCGTATTTCCCCATGTATAACACGCTCCCTTGTATAAGATGCACCCCGTTTTTGGAGCCTAAATTAAAAAAAAAAAAATTTAAATGTATTTTTTAACTATTATTTTTAGCTTTACTTAATTCAAAATTGGGTGCATCTTATACAGGGGATCAGGGATCAGATGCAACATTGAACTTACCTTTACTGTCCCTCCGGTGGTGTCAGGCTCTCTCCTCCGCAGCTGTGACTCCAGCTGTCTCCCTCGCGGTGCGTGCTGCACAACGACATTGAGGTGACCTAAGGTCACGCAACGTCTTTGTGCAGCGTGCAACGCAAGGGAGACAGCTGGAGTCAGAGCTGCAGAGGAGAGAGCCTGACACCGCAGGAAGGACAGCAAAGGTAAGTTCAATGTTGCATCCCCTGATCCCCTGTATAAGATGCACCCAATTTTTAATTAAGTAAAGCTAAAAATAATAGTTAAAAAATACATTTAAAATTATTTTTTTTAATTTAGGCTCCAAAAACATGGTGCGTCTTATACAAGGGAGCGTGTTATACATGGGGAAATACGGTATATCCGCAAACATACAGAAGTAAGAGGGAAGAAGCAGGAAGGACCACCAGAGGGACAGCAAAGGTAAGTTTAGTGTCGCATCCGCTGATCCCCTGTATAAGACGCACCTAATTTTTAGACCTATTTTTTGTCTAAAAAAAGGTGCGTCTTATACATGGGGAAATACGGTACTCTCCCTTTTTCTTCTGCCTACTTTCCTTATAGTGTTACTGTTTTGGGATGACTGGCCACCTGTCCCCTGTTGCTCTTGATCTCTATCATTAAAACTCACAGGCAGCTGGCATTATCTGTAAGTTTGAAGTGAATGTCATTATTTCGCATGATCCTTTTATTGATCCAATTTAAGACAAGTTACATAAACTCCTGATTATCAATTAAATCATAAATAAAAACAAATGTCCTTATGAAATTTCCTGTAAGAAGCAGAAGTGTGGAAATTTATTACATAAAAAGCAAACTTCAAACACAATAACAGAAAGGCAGGACCAGGAAAACCAAACATGTTTTTGCAAAAAGTGGTATATACAAAGGCCATGGAAATAGTATAGTTAATAGCTTCAAAACAATTTACAAATATTTAGACGATTAAGATATTCGATATAATTTCTGCCTAGAAGGTGGAACAGTGAAAAATGTGTAGCTTTATTTTGCCAGATTAAGAGACAACAATATCTAGCCATGAAAAATGTGTATTTACTGGGTACCAATAGCAGCTTTACATAGAAAATGTCTACAAAGCAAGGGATAAAGGACCCGATTCACAGTTAAGAAGGGAGATAAGAACGAATAGGTTCGCAATTATATACATGGAAACGCTCTTGACATGCCCCCGTTTTTGTTGTTCTTAACTGAATTAAGAACGCCAAATGCAGCATTATCTTTCCGTGTGTACGTATCTTTTTAAGTTGCTTTAGAACAAACGTGCTTGGAAAATACGAACGTACTTAGAAAACCGCACCATTTCTGCCGTATTTAAATGCCTCCCCCCACCCACTTAAACTTAACTTTCTTCTTAACTTGGCCTGGCACACCCCTTCTTACTTAACTCATTATGAACGGCTTTGTAAATCACACTCAAGGGATCACCGGTCTTAAATCCAACTTCTATTGTGTAAATAAAGGCACTACGCATGCGCAGTTTAACCGTTCCTAAAAATATGCACAGATATAGTAGCAGCTTCTTAACTGTGAATCAGGTCCAAAGTGTTTAATCTTATAGATGAGGGTCCCAGGACTTAAGTCCTTGCAAAGCTTAACAGCTGTTGGGGTAACCCAAACGCTGTAGAGAGTTGTTCAAGAAATTCTATCATTCTGTGGGCTCCCAATATTGTTCCATTACATCTGACCTTATTAAACACAGCACTATATAAAGCAATTTCTCAGCAGATATACGTAGACATTCAATTAACCCTCTCTATTTTCTGTAAGTGTTAAAGTCTACTCCGCTTGGGAATAACCCACATCAACAGAATGGCAGAAAACATGATTTTAAGTAGCATGACTAGGACCTAAACCTTACAAAATGAGAAACCTGTAATTTATTTTTATATAAATTGATAAGACTTGGTCAGGTGCAGGTCATCCGCCAGCAAATTAACGGGACCAATATGCACAGTTATGCATAGCTCCGAACAACTCAACATGAAAAACTCAACATGTTTGTGTTGATTGGCGATTTATCAATCAGCGAGAAGCAATTAGACAATACAAAAATCCATCCTCATCTAAACCTGCAGTCCACAAAGTCATCTTCCCTAAACAAGTGACAAAAATATATTAAGAAAAACACCCATCCCATATTTATCATGTTCATTTAAACATTTTTAGTGACCTTTGTATACCTACTGCTGTAATAAGCATATTTATCTGTTTACTGCTTTATACAACAGGATATGACACACCCTATCAAACAACACCATGTATAATCCAATTTTACAGATAAAATAATTACTTTCTTATCTTTACTGTGAAAAACATGGCTTAAGATTGCAGCTGCATGTCAAAGCTTTCCCCTATGCTTCTAATTTTCTTAAGACTCCCTACTATATACTACTTAAGCACCGGAATGACAGAAATTTACTGCATAAAAAAAAAATAAAAAATAAAAAAAAACTTTGGGACTAATCAAAATTGCTCAATAATTGTATTAGGAGTACAATAGCATTTAAGAAAGCCACAATGTACTGTTAGATATAAAGTGCAGGTATTTTTTTCTTCTGAATATGACCATGTCAAGCTTATTATGTATCAAAAGACTTAAAAGACGCAGATACTCTAAGTATTTAAGCGAAACTGTTCTACTTGGTATAACTGTACAGAAAAATCCAGTTCCCCGTTATTAGCAAAAGACAGAAAATACAAAAGGCTAAAGGGAGCGGAGGAGCACTAGAATATACATGACTGCAAGCCTGTACCCAGTAGTCATTTAAGCAGAACACTGAAAATATATACAATTTATGGCTGCCATCTTACCAGAGGTTCCCCTGCTCTTTTGTGAATCCCAACCATGCGGATGGCATCAACAGGTGCAATCTGGTTGTGCATTGCCGAATTGGTTTCTGGACTTGAGGGTGGGGAATCATAGCATTTAGACGCAACAATGTCATGGGCTTCTAGAAGACTCTGCAAGCAACAGATAAAAACACGTCTTCATTGAATACCTTTTATGTACACTGTGAGCACTCGTTTAGATAAGCACTTTGGAACCTTATTTGCCCACATTGCTTTCAACAGAGATGAAAGTAAATACCATAGCATACTAGAGCATGAGCTCCATTTGTGGAAAAAAAGATGATTTCACTGACTTTTTTTTATGTAACTAGTATGTAAACCATATAAAAACATGCCAAATTATTGCAATAGAACAACAAGCATTTTAAAAACAACGGTCACACACACCTGGAAATGGGGTTCTTTAAGTATACCAACTAGTTCTTCAACATTTTTATCTTCATCAACTAAAGGGCTAATGTCTTCAAGAATTTCATGTACAAGTTCTACATTATTTTCGCCAACTGCTTCCAATTTTGTATCTTCAAGGCGCTCATGTGCCTGAAAGCAAAAAAATATACTGAATGTATGAAAAAAAAATTGGTCTGTTACATTTTTCCAGAACAATCAGTGAAAACACAAATTGGAGATTTGATGCTAAAGGAGCTTCACCATATTAAATAGAAAAATCTACTTTTCAAAGTAACTATAAACAATATATCAAGCCATAACAATAAAATAGTATTTATATATTTTTTTTACATTTTTTATTTATTTTTAACACTTAAAAGACGAAAGAAGAAAAATAGCACAAATGAGATAAAAGTGAGTAAAGCCAGGTGAGGATTTCAACAAACTATAAATTAGTATCTTCTTTATTTACTGAAGGAAGACTGTGAAATTCTGTTTCATCCACACCCAAAGAGAGCAATTAAGAGTCCCAGGCAATACAACCCATAGGCCTGACTGCTGGCTTTCATGTAAAACTTTCACATTGCACTTTATGTACTATTCTTCCACAGCTCAAGGAAACCAACTATCTATAGAAATATTGTAATTCTGTCATTGTAGAAAAGAAATTCCTATAGGGGGAAATCCGTTACCCGGACATCCCTATAGGACATAGTAACCTCTAAACGGCACTCTGGATCTACTCAAATATATATTTTATAAAAATTGATAAATCTTTATTAATTTTACAATTAAAATGTCTGTTCAGTGTTTTGTGTAGTTTGTTACAGGTCAGACTCTGCTGCCTGTCTCCTCCCACTTTCTCCTCTGTCTAGTTCTCGCCTGTCTGATTACTTCTGTGCTTTTTCTGCTCCTCTCCCGGGCATTCTCTCTAGGGCTGTATCCTGACGGGTTCCTACCAGCTCCAGTCTATCCCCACCATCAGGGGCCCTAGCGAACACTCGGTCCGATCTCAGGCTCTACACCCGGGTGAGTTGCTCGTTCCTTATTGTCTTTGTACCCGGTCACCCCGGTCCTCGGCCAAGGTAATCCCAGGGTACCCTTACTCCCAGACACCCCAGCGGTGTCGTAACAATGGTGAGTAAATTATCAAAAAGGGAAGTCTTATTATAATTCTTGACTCCAGTGAAAGGCAAAATAGGAAGAATTGTAATACCTAATGGTATTATCAAGAAACAATAATGTGACAGGTAGATCCTCATACGAAAAAGAAAGAAATTATAATTTAATCCCCAACAGACAAGTAGTGAAAGTTATAATTACTCAAAGTGGCAAATAAAAATATCAAAACAAATTACTGATACTAAGGCTGAGATAATGCCAGGTAATGGATTTACTACACAATAGTGGCTTTTGAGAGTATGACCAATTTTTACACGGTGTAACCATTCTATAATAAGCTTCAGTGGTGCCGTTTGGATTGTATAGCCAAATATAGTGTGGTGAATGGCTATTGGCATTATCTCAGCCTTAGTATCAGTAATTTGTTTTGATATTTTTATTTGCCACTTTGAGTAATTATAACTTTCACTACTTGTCTGTTGGGGATTAAATTATAATTTCTTTCTTTTTCGTATGAGGATCTACCTGTCACATTATTGTTTCTTGATAATACCATTAGGTATTACAATTCTTCCTATTTTGCCTTTCACTGGAGTCAAGAATTATAATAAGACTTCCCTTTTTGATAATTTACTCACCATACCCAATTGAGACTCTTGCTATTTGTTTATATATCTATCTAAAATAAAAATTAATTATTATCTTTTTCAAATATCTCTTTGTGTGACACTATTCAAATCCTAACCACTATATGATAAATATCCATTACTACCGTGATTGTCTGATACTCAGCCACAACAGATGTATCAATTTTTTACATATATACTAATTTAGATTATCTATTTTTATTAGTGACACATAATTTAAAATATATCCTATTCGGGAATTATCCTAATAAATCAGGCCAGACACACGTGGTTCTTTGTTTTTAACCATTTATCAGTGAATTTTCACTGCAAGGTTTATCTCTTTTTTATATTTCGCAAGGGCAATCCAGATTTTAATTGTAAAACTAATAAAGATTTATCAATTTTTATAAAATTTATATTTGAGTAGATTCAGAGTGCCGTTTAGAGGTTACTATGTCCTATAGGGATGTCCGGGTAACGGATTTCCCCCTATAGGAATTTCTTTTCTATTGATTTATACTATTTTTCCTCTGTGCACCTCTCCTATTGGTGGGAAGTGATCCTGCAATTTTTTCAGTAGTGCCAGTACACTTTTCTCTTCTTGTACCTCAATTCTGTCATTGTGTAAATATAATAAATGTACACCACAAAAAATAGACAGCATCATAGCACATTAGGGCTGATTCGGAGCTGCACTTACACCTTTTTTAGCCATGTTAACCTGCAAGGGGAGGCAATATTAAATTGTGAAACCAGAATTAAAATTAAGAGGTGAAGTTTCTTAGCTAAACTCTATTTTATAGAATAAACCTAAAGCTATGCAGTATCTGAGTTCTATGTGTAATAGTAAAGAATTTTCCCTGTATGCAAAGATTTTAAATTAACACCCCTTACTTTGAAAAATGGTATAGCCCAGCTGTACAAGTGCACTACCAAACTCTGAATCAGCCCCATTGTCTCATGATTTCCTCCAACGTGCTCATAAATTAAACGATCCAAGTGGCATTGCTTTCTTATGTTCTTATTGTCTTGTTACGTCTTTATTGTCTTGTTATATATCAGCTTCCCTGCTGACTAAGTTTTATGCAATTTGGATTCAATTAAGACTGATGTCTGATTAGATGTTTAAAGGCCCTTAACCATTTGCATTTAAACAATGCACTTTGCAAAACATAAACCAGGATTTTTAAGTAGTTTTTTTTTTTTTAACTATGCTAATTAATCATGCTGTCCAGACGCCCATATCTGTGAGTGAGTAGCCTTTGCAGCTTAAGATATGGCTATACATCAAGAGGTCACAGAAAATGATTGTAGGAGTAGAGCATTGTTTTCCACAATCAAGAAAGATGCCATCTCCACTAATGTGTGAACTAAGACAACAGACTGCAGACATAAATAAACCAAAGTCCACCTATTACACATTATTTCTGCCCCACAGCCCTGGAGAGGTTATAATAACCCAATGTACACTGTAGTAAATATTTCCAAAGCTGATAATGGGGTTGAAACAAAGAGGATAATATCTAATCTGGAAGATAACATGTTAAACAATAAAAATACCTTAGCAAGAGATTTTACAATGGGGTTTTCCATAATTCCTTTGAGGAAAATAATATCGATGTCTTCTGCCCCTGTTGTAGAGGGGAGGTCTGTCAGTTTCTCCAAGACTTGCTGCATTGCTGTTAGGATAAAACATGATAAAATTAAAGCACAGTTCAAAGGAAACAAATCGTTTGTATAAGATCTTGCGAGTAATAAAGCGTGTCTTGAGCAGTGTTAATTAGAAAGTATAGAAATGTTTTATTTGATAGATTATAATGAAATACCTGCAAAATATATATAACTTGTCATAAAGCCCCCTATATAATATCTCTAATATCTCATCACATAGTGCTAGGCTCTTTAATCAATAAGAGATTGGTACACTGTATCTTTATTTAATCTTAACCTATAAAAATAAAACAACATTTTTACGGGCTATGAATATTTGCTTTTCAACGATTACTATTGGTTTATGTAAAAATATGTTGTTAATGAGCAAGGACACATTCTTTATTATGGTATAGGCAAGTGACGTGGCCACATGGACAATGTAAATTCATGACACATTTCTTACTCAAACGTGGAACAAAACGGAAAAGCATTAGACATTAATATTTCATTCAAGGACAACTCGCTAACACAGTATGCTGAAACTCTAAATCAGGCCTGGCCAATCTCTGGCGCTCCAGGTGTTCAGAACCTACGGGTCTCAGCAGGTTTTATTAGGTATCAGCTATGCCTATGAAGTTAAAGCATGCTGGGAGAACCACAGGTTGGGCTGCTCCAGATTAATAAACCAACAATCACATCACAAGTAAAAATTTTAAACCAACATTAAAATGACCTCAATTATTTTATGAGTGGACATCTCTAGCGATTTACACATGGAACAACCCAGGAGGGGATAAAAGCAACTATAGTCATTGTGGAAAGTATTCTCCAAGTAGATTGGATACATCTACTAGAAGAGTAATAAGTCCCCTGTCTTGGAACATCTGTGCATGTGCGTGCCAGATGTTCCGATAGCGTGCCTACTGACACAAGTAACTAAGTTACGTACGTCAGTAAGTACACTGAAGGGGAGAGCCATTTAAATGAGGGGTCAGGGGGGGGGGAACCCTGTTACAACTAGGTCTGTGGCCATATGGCCGACACTAACATGTCCAGGTATACTACAGAAACGCATTCAAAGCGTTGAGGGCATAAGGAAAGTAAAACATTTTCTTGGTTAAAATAAAAATTAGCTACTACTTTGGAAGGCATTTAGGGTTAGTCCTAAATACCGCTATCTTGAAAAAAAATTGATGAACGGTTCTTTGGACCATAAAGCCTGCAACTTAGAGACAGCTACTTAAATACTACCTTACAGGTTAAGAACTTTAGAAGATTTTCCTGAAGTGGTTAAAAAGGTGCATGTGTGGTACATCTAGCACCAAATTTAAGTACCACGGAATCACAGAGGACCTATATGCAGGTCTTACCCTGTTAATTACTTCAATGAAATATCTAATGCAGTGTTCTCAACCACTGGTGGTAGTAGCACCACTGTCCGGTGGTACTCAGGGCAACTAGACAAGATTGTAAGGTGGTGCAATACCAAATGGCCAAGGACAAATAATACAATATCTTGTGGGATAAATAACAAATGAACCTTAAAATCAATGCAAAAATATGTAAGGAACAACAAAAACCCTGAAAATATTTTTATGGGTGGTGGGTAAGTCTAAATGATATGCAAAGTGGTACCTTGATATGATTCCTTAGTGGGTAATTGGTACTCAACAAAAAAAGGTTCAGAACCATGGTCTTGTGCTGGGTCAGTTCTAAATCCAGAATAGCACAGAGTGTTAGTCCTTTATACAGACCAGATTGCAGAAAATCCAAAATACAGTTGATAGAAATATTGTTACTTCTTCCTACACAAAAAAGCAAATGTTCTCCAGATTCTGTAATATATCTTAGAAGTGGAAGCTTTCCTATATTTGAGTAAGCTGTTTATCACCAAACTAGAAAACCTCTGATTCTGATGGTCTCAAAAACAATGCTGTCAGTTTCAAGGATTACATCTTTGGGTGATAGACATGACCCTGTCGGAGTAGCTCTGCGAATACTGGCAAAGGCCAAAGCTTGTCTACTGCTGGTGCATAACCAGTGGAAACCGAGCCCGACGGGGCCTATAAGGTAAAACAGCAATCACCGTCGCTGTGTCCTCCTCTGCATCTTTTTGAGAACCTATGGTATCATAGGCATAGGAGGAAAAACATGACGTAGTCTGAAGTTCCACTGTATTTATAGAGCAACACAGGTTAGCCCTGCTACTCTAATTACCACTCTTCCTATGATCCTAACAGTAAGAGAAAAAAAAGAAGACACTAGGAAGCTGAACAAAGCTACTTCTATACCTCTGGTGTTTTGGAATACCAAAAATAACACATGTATAAAAGTATGGAATCTGCTATCTAGAATTCTGAGTACATAATGTATATCTCCATATCTAATACTGATGAAGTTGGGAGCAACAGCAAAAAGAACAAATCTGCACCTCAGCAACATGACACTAAACTGCAGGGGGAGGCACATTTCAAACATGCATCTAACTGTATCTAAATTACAGTTTAAATATAAGTTTTGTGATTTGTGAGCTATAAGCAAAGAATTGTTCCAAAGAAAGAAATTAATTTACTCCGCTGAACATGGGTTGCACCAGGTTTCCCCCATAGCTGCTAACGCTGTACCAGCTCCTGTGCGTCACCTTTTCCCCCCACACTGCTGCTGGGGTTTCCAGCCTTACTAAACTATTTAGCAGAACACCTCAATGTGAATACAAGAAGAACATAATCTGCAAATGAAAAAAAAACCCCTAAAAAGCAGGACAATTCAAAAAAACAAAAACCCATTTTGCTTCATTTACATGAAAAGCAATACTGTATGTGAAAGTCAATGATCACTGATTTCAAAGTGAAAACAATACATAGTCGAAAGACACAGCTTTAAAATACATTATCCTCATAAGTCCAGCATTTGAAATCCGCTCAAAAGCTTATTCATGTCAATCACCTGCTGATTTCATACTACCCTCTGGATGGATATTGTTTATCCCTCATTAAAACTTTGCTACATGAGCTCTCGGTGTACTGTAGACCAATGTTTCTTCAGTCTTCAGGGACCACTAACAGTGAATGTTTTCAAGGGCTCCTTTTGCATTTCTACATTGGTTCGTAGAGAAACATTTATTTATACATGCTCTTCTATGCAGGGATGGGATGGGCTCTTAAATATCACAATAAGGGAACGCATACACAAGCCAGATTGTAAGTAGGGATGGATCATAAATCATAGCCCTGGGCTCAGAGCTCTGTGTGAGGGAGGGATGTGGCCTTGTATGTGATTGCATGGAGGGCTAGATCCAGCAGGTATTTGGAGTTTCAAAACCAGCAATAGCTGAAGTCTGGATCCAGTCAAATAATATTAAATGTAACATATATTTTTGCCATATTTTGATTTTAAGGACAATAGCCCAGATCCAGACCCCTGCACACTTTACGTGCATGCGGGGGGTCCGTAGTTATGCACCCCTAGTGGGGACTGCACGCCCCTGCACTCCCTGCTGTCTGTAGTAAATCTTGACTCGCAAGTACCTACCTTAAGTCTTACGACTAGATCTGTGGCCATACAGCCGCAGACCTAGTAGTAATGGGGCTTCCCCGACCCCTCAATTACATGGCTATCCCCATCTGTATGGTAAGTCCTCCGTTACGTACGTCAAAACTTACACAGTTGGAACATCTGGCGCGGGCATGCTAACTTACTAAGCTGCGGGAAAGGAAAAGTGGAGATTCTGGCTGACATTTTCTAGTATGTAATAGCAAAGTGAGAGCTAGAATCTGATTGGTTGCTATGGGCAACATCTCCACTTTTCCTCCCCTACAGCTTAGTAAATCTGTCCCAAACAGTTTCACTACCAGTTGAGCGGTTCTAATGCTGAAAACATAGGTGAAAGTGTAGGTTAGCAGTGTAGACTAAGGTCCGGATTCTAATTTAATAGTAAGCAGCGAGCGGACCTTCGCTATGCAGTGACTGAGGATGTCCGTTATAGGTCAGTGTCATTTTAATTAGCTTAAGTGTGAGGAGAAAGAACCCTCCACTCTCACCTAAGCTCTTACCTTAACATTTATGCACTGGTCCCATAGAAAATGAGCCGGTGTGTTAATGAGAGCCGCACGTAAGGGCTTAGCTAAGCCCTTACTGTACGATTTATATACCTCCCACCATGCGGACATGCTTTAAGCATAAAACTCAGTCAAAATAAGTTCCAGCTTGGAAATCTGGATCTTGAGGACCCAGATCTGTGCTGGAAGTCGGCAGCATGTGCCCATGCTGAATGTGGCCGGTTTCTGCACACAGCATGTGGAAAACCGCTGCTACTAAAATTACTATTTTAGTATCACTATTTATTATTATTTATATCACTATTTATTATTATTATTTTTTATATCACTATTATTTTCATTATCATTATTAAAGTGTTACAGGACATAACTCCCCCCACCTGGGTATTTTTGTTGCCACCCGTCTGGCAAAAATTCCTGGGGAGAACACTGTAAAATATTTTGTAATATAAGGGATGCTAATAAAACTTTAACTTTCATACAGAGAAAATACTTTACTTTTTTCACATAGAACTAACATAGGGCACAGTTTTATGTTTATTCTAAAGAGAGTTGAGCTAAGAAACGTCACCTCTTCATTCTAATTCTGCTTTCGCTATTTAAATTTGCCTCCCCTCACAGTTCAAGATGGCAATGCTCAGGTCTACACTTACACCTATAAAAGGAATGAGAGAAGCTGTGGATCAGCCCCATCAGACAGAGGATGTATCATAAAGAGGGTGATTTTGCATTATATAATGCAGCCAGTTCAGTGGTGTTCCAAACCATGCCACTTGATTGGGAAGGTGATGCATTTATCCTATACCTGGGCAAATGGCATAAAAAATACCACAGTAACATCAATATACAAAGGGTCTACCTCTGTATATTTTGCATGTTCAGAAAAATTGAATGAATTCTTCATAGGCTTCATATTTTACACTAGAACCATTCACAGGTGCCTAGTGATGGACAAGGAACATTGTGTAAGCATTGTGACAATGAGTCTGATAGGCTTGGGTGTTCGAACAAATACAGAAAAAATCTGCTGTTGATTTTAAAACAAAATATAGATATAACATAAATTGAGAAAGTCAAAAACTGCTGAACATCCACATATAGCAAACAGCCATCCAGGAGCTGGTCCAGGGTCTGCGCTGTGTAAGAGGATCTTAGAGGGGTTCAGAATAATCTGGACACGGAATGCAGTTGCCAATCCATCCTCAAGCAATTTATCACATAATCCACACAAGGAAAACCAGAATGGATTATTTTTGTCTGCTTTAAAAGCAATATTAGACTGGCTAGCAGAACTAGCAAATGGGAGAAAGCATATGTAAGAGGTGCAATGGAAAATATGACCTTCAAAAGTATTTACTACTATTTTCCCGTTAACTCTGTGTTGTTATAAAAGCAACATGCTTTATGGGCAATACCAATCGGATTGATAAAGGTATGTTCAATTAATCATGAGATCCAATTTGAGTTTTTCATTATGCATTCTTTTCAAACTGCTAACAATAAGTAAATGATGTTTTCCTGAAAGTATTTCCAAGTATCAGGTGATGCAAAACATTGCTTATTTTTGCTTGCGTTTCCATGGGATTAAAGCTAAATTTGGTTATGGTTTACTGTACAAGCGGATTCATCTTTGCTTAAATCTACTTTAATTACCCAAAAAATACACAGTACATAGTAAATACCTATTGTCAGCACTACACAGGACACAAGATTCTATTTCTGTGGAACAACTTTTAATGTTAAAATAAAGAACTTTAGCAAGGCAGATGCTAAGGTATAAGGATATAAGATAAGCAACCCATAATAGTTCAGTTATCTGTCATCAGTAGCTATGTGCCCACCATTATTGCTGCTGCACACAGCCAATATCAGATTCTGAGGTCGGTTGGAAACCTAATTATCTATTAAACAATTTTGATTTCTCTCTTTCTAGTGCTCACATCCAGCCTCTCAACATTGCCAGTAAATACCCCCTTCCTCTCTACATGAAGGCAGAGCTTATCTCTCATCACAACCTTTTACTATCTGGCATGCCACTCTGCCATCTGTCTACATTACAATCTGTACTAAATGATGGCATCTGCTGCAAAATGTAAATTGTATTGTCACCTATAAAGTCAACAACACTGCTCCATACATAAAGAAAATATTAGAATGGTTTTGTCCCTGTTCTACCCACACCTACAGAGTTTCCCTCCTACTCATACTATTCATAAACCTGTCTACCGCCACAAGACAAAGTCACTCCCTGTATTAGAATGGTCTCTCGTCTCAGTCACCACTCTACTCATGGGGGCATACTAAAGCTGAGTACACGCTGGCAGTTTCCAATAATACAATATTGTAAAACAACTTTAGTCGCAATTTAAAGTGACAATTAGGCAAAAGAGACATCACATACAAATTAACACAGGATATTATGTGTAATTATTCCCTTTCCCCACTGCTCCACCGAAATACATACCCACAAAGGCCGGACTTCTGAAGGAAGAAGAACTGTTGAAATGAGCATCTAGATAAATAAAGAATTCCACTAACATTGGGACATTGCTAATCACAAAAAGAAGTCTGTTCCAAGAATCAAATCCTATGTTGTGATACCGCTCCAAACAATTCTGGAGCATCGTTGGATTGTACACACCGATAAGATGGTAGAGCTAACTGATGATTATATTGTGATACCCAACTTTAGTTTATATACTGGAAAACAGACACTCTACTGGTGTATACCTGTGGTTCTTGGAAGGAGTTATGCCATAACACAGGACACTAAACCTGTCTTACAAGAGGGCAGCATGATCATTTCATATAGGATTTATTTGGGGTTCATAAACCTGTCAATTTAAAAATGATAGCGGTAATATGATAGTCTGTGTGATCTTCAAATCCTTTAAAAAAAGGCCATCTTTTGTTCATCAGTATCAGTTACAATTTAGAACACAATAATTGTCGTGCATTAGAAGGTTTCCTTCTTTTTTGTGAAAAGCATAGATCATAAATAGTTACTTGTGAAGTAGAAAACGCTTATAACACCAACTATAAAAGACACTATGGCAAAGGTCCAGGGAAAAGCTTTGTATAGCCACCAGTTGGACATTTAAGCAGCAGTCAGCTAACCGAGCCACTATGTAATTACTGTATTCTGTTAAAAACAAATATGTTGCGATAATTGCTTTTCAAACAAAACATGTATCAGCAGTACACATCTGAAATAACCATTAGAATGTGTGCCAATGATTCATATTGTTAGAGCAATGGGACATTATTTAACATATTCAAAACAATTAGATTAATCACCAGACTCATATGCTGCACTTGGATAATTCATGGAGAGAATATTGCTATTCCCCTTACAGTTTTCAATATTTCATAGGAGACAAGACCTACTCAAGCATTTGTTTACAGCTCTGTATGGATCATTAAAATGAATGTCACACAGATACTATATCTGAAAATATAAACACTGTGGATAATTTGACATTGGCAATCTAATGAATGTATTGGATATACAAAAAAAATAAAAATAAAGTATTATGAAGGTCATATTTATAATTAGTTAAGAAATATGGAGACATTTTAATGTCTATTGTATTATTACACAGAATAATATAGAATATAAAAGAAGTGCAGAGATGTGGATGGCTGGGAACACAGAAATGTTGTGTAAGAGAAACCCTGTAGATGTAGAATACTTATAAGAGATCCTCCAATAACATGGGAAGTAGGAGTAAATGGCTCACTAAAATAAGACATCCTCCTTTACTGATCTAGTGACATTTAGCAACAAATGTCTTTTACCTAATAGCACATATAGAACTTTAATGCAAGACCTTCAAGAACCAGATTCAGACTGACTGACTGTAAAAATGTAACTTGGGCAAGCTATACATGCATCCGAGCGACCCGATCAGAACACAATCTGCTTGGACTTCCGACTTAGAGGTTGGGATGTAGTCACAAGTGGGAGGGGCTTCATATTGCATAATATAGGGGTGGACTCAGAGCACCTCATTCTCCTATTGAATTTGTCAGGTCCTGAGATAACCCCACCTTTCCTAATTCTAATAGTAGAAACAGCAACTGGATTCAGTTGGGCCTCAGGAAATCAACCACATCTGCCAAGCTACACAACTGGCTCCCTCTAGTGGCTCTCCAGAAGATATTCCGCAGACCCTTAGAAAATACAATTCATTTATATATTTACAATTTGTGTGCACGCTCTTTACAATTAACAAAAAATGTAGTCTTTATGGACTGTATTCAGACTTAATGATTTCTTACTTATAAGCCAAAAGTAGCAAGACAACTCCCCTGAAACCCCCTGGTTTTCAGCTTCTTAACTGATTTACGAATGCCATAGGGCTACTTTATCTTCAGGTTTGTATTTGTGTGCGTAGGGCAGCTAATTAAGAACGTTTTTTGCATAACCGCACACAGATTTCCTCATTTAAATGGCTCCCTCCACTCAATCTTCTTTCTTAAGTTTTCCCAACAAGCCCCTTTATTCTTAAGTCATTACAAACTTTGAGGAAATAGGTTCGTAAAGGTGATTCACAAGTCCTACGTAAATTGCGTATATTAAGTTACTACATCCCCTCCTAAATATACGCACATAAAAAGACACATTTTCTTAACTTTGAATCAGGTCCTATGACCCAATGTCCTCTTCTAGCCACCAAAAAAAAGTAATGGAAACAGTGGCATCTATTTTGGAAACATTCAGCTGTAGGTTGAATAATTCTTACTGAACAGAAACAGTTTCTTAATCTCTCCTAAGCTTAAATTTGATCATAATTTCTGATAAAGGTTTAAACAAGGTTAGTGTTAGTAAATCAACGTTGTGTAGCTGTATATGAACCCCTACCCTGGGACATATACTGAAGAGGTTGGTTAAACCCAGGTGGCACCTTTCACATTACACCACTATCCCTGTCACACACGGAAAAAAAAAAAACTTATTTTCTTCCGGTTTCAAATTCCCAGGGTCATCAGACACGGGTACAGACAAAGGAGACCTTTCAGGACACCACCAAAAATCCAGACATCAGCCAAAACACAGATTTTTTTTCGGATTAGTGGTGATCTGAAAGGGCTTTAGGTGGGCAATCACCCTTTGGATAAACCCAGTTCACAATTTTTAGTCACAATGGCGACCAATATTTGTACAGGATGATCCTATATCAGGCCTGGTCAAACAATGGATCTGCAGGTGTTCTAAATATACTAGTCCCTGCATCCTTTGGCAGGTATTAGATATGCCTATGCTGGTACAGTATGCTTCACAACAGCAGATGGCCAGGCCTTTTATGCATGCTGGAGAATACCGGTTTTAGGGGACATTCATAAATTGTTTGTTGATAATATTTATTATAGTACCATACTAGGATTTATTAAAAAATTGAATTACATGCTATAAACAACAGTTCAGAAGGATCTATCTACTTTATTACACCTATAACACTTGGCAGCCAGTCCATGAAATTACTGTCACATATAGCATCTGCCAGTTGTGAGCATGCCAGAATGGTGGGTGGGGAACCTCTCCACATTAGAAAATTAGTAGTTATATTTGACATATTGCATTCATGTAAGAAATAACATACTAGCTTTTAGATGGAATACAAATAAATGGACAATTCTGTACCATGTGTACAGGAACGCAAAAGCTCAATGCTATGGCCATTTTTTCTCCCTGGACCAGATTTAGACTTAGGAAAAAGGAAAACTTTCAGATTACGGGGCTCAAAAGAGTGAAAT
Organism: Limnodynastes dumerilii; assembly: GCA_011038615.1. NCBI lineage: Eukaryota > Metazoa > Chordata > Amphibia > Anura > Limnodynastidae > Limnodynastes > Limnodynastes dumerilii. The sequence goes on along the minus strand of WWET01003327.1, from coordinate 117,808 downwards.
CCTGGAGCCATTTCCGTCAGCGCTGCAGTAAGCGCAAAGGGCTTTCACTATGTCGGGGGGATGTAGATATAATAGCAAGGGTGTGCTAAGTGCCCTCCATGCAGACTTCTGTGCCATCCACATTGTGAGTGCAGCCATAGTGAAAGTGGGGGGCTAGTTTATTTGTCTATCCATATGTGGCCTCACCATGCCCATACAAAAGCCTGCATCCAGCTGGGATCCGGCATCCCACTGTCACTGCGAGCACCGATTGCGACAGCATTGTAAATGTGGATCCAGTTCCCTGTCTGTTAGTCAAATATCCATATCAGCAATCTAATTAATACCTGCCTAGGCGTCAGACACTTCAGAAATCATAGGCGCTCTAATATTTTAATCAAGCAAATGGGCTAACGGTGCGCTCCTGCTCTTTACCAACGCTCCTTGTATAATAGCGAAAGTTGTACATAAAGTCTTTTAAAACTCAAATCTGGTCAGTCTTTCAATGGAATTACACCTTGAAATAAAGGCAATGAACACTTAAATGCACCTGGTCTTTCTTTAAAGACCGTGTCTTCCCTTTATCTATTGATTGACTTCTTCCAGTTCAGTTTAATTGTCCATTAAAAAAGGTCACAGAAGAGGCGCTTTAAGATGCAATGTTATTTATTAAAATCCACAAATTTCAATGTTTAAAACATCCATATATTACGAACAGTACATATCAGCTCAGTGCTGCAGCATCCCAAAGGTGTTATACACTTTCTGCCAGAGTTTGATCTGACAGAAAACCACAGACCGCTACTTAAAAACACTTAATTTAAACTGAAGGGGATCAAAGTGTTGACAGTAACAATCCAATAGGTCTATCTTTGTGCAAGTTTCTTAAGTCTGTCTTCCCTCCTCTTGGTTCCTTTTGAATCCATTCAATTGCTTTAATTCACAATTAATCTGGGTTTGTATTGTGGCATTTTGAGAAGTGTTGTGGGACACTGTGATTACATATTTTATTTAAATGCTCTGATTTTTAACTGTCGCTTGATTTTTCTTATGTATCTGGTCCCACAGCCACACTCCAGCATGTATACAACAAAGGTGGCATTACAATTCAAAGTCTTTAATAAAGAAAAATTTTCTTTTTAAATGTACGTTGACAAAGATTTTCTCTCTATGGCAATGCATACACACCTTGCAGCTTCAACAGGGGGGAAACCCTTTGGGTTTTGGGAGAAAAAAGAAGAAACGGTGGTAAAAAAAAACTGGGGGATATCAAAGGCTTGATGATCTTTGCTCTTTTAAATTTAAAATGTGATTAATCGGAAAATTGGGGATAATATCTGGTCCATCCCCAATATTTTCAAATGTTGGTCCAGGATTTTTCGAATTTCTCAATGTGCACAGTTTTAGGTTGTAATAAAGGGACATTGGGCCTGATTCAGACTTAAGGAGGAGCTTGAAAATGAGAGGAAAGTTACTCCTGGGCTAAACCATGTTGATTGCAGGGGAGTCATATTTCATCTGTTGCAAACAGTAATAGAGTTGAGAGGTTGTGTTTCCTATCCCAAGTCTAAATAACAGCGTAGAAGGAAAGGAAAGCTGGTCACTATCTGTGTGCAGCAAGCAATTCAAATATACACTGCTCAAAAAAATAAAGGGAACTCTTAAACAACACAATGTAACTACAAGTCAATCACACTTCTGTGTAATCAAACTGTCCACTTAGCAGTCCTGCTGCTGGGTTGTTGCCCTCCTACAGCCTCCTCCATGTCTCATGATGTACTGGCCTGTCTCCTGGTAGCGCCTCCATGTTCTGGACACTACGCTGACAGACACAGCAAACCTTCTTGCCACAGCTCGCATTGATGTGCCATCCTGGATGAGCTGCACTACCTGAGCCACTTGTGTAGGTTGTAGACTCCGTCTCATGCTACCACTAGAGTAAAAGCACCACCAGCATTCAAAAAGTGACCAAAACATCAGCCAGAAAGCATAGGAACTGAGAAGTGGTCTGTGGTCAACACCTGCAGCTTTATTGGGGGTGTCTTGCTAATTGCCTATAATTTCCAACTGTTGTCTATTCCATTTGCACAACAGCATGTGAAATTGATTGTCAATCAGTGTTGCTTCCTAAGTGGACAGTTTGATTACACAGAAGTGTGATTGACTTGTAGTTACATTGTGTTGTTTAAGTGTTCCCTTTATTTATTTGAGCAGTGTATATCCCTGCATGCAAAGAATACAATTAACTTTACTTCCCCTCAAATCAACATGATTTTGCTCAGGTGTAACTTTCCTCTTATTTTTCGAGCTCCGTCTTAAGTCTGAATCAGGCCCATATTGTTTTACCTGATTCTTTGTTTTTTTGACTGTGATCTATGTATAACAAAAGTGCCACCATACATCGTTGTAGATTTAACATTATTGTTTTTGTTTATGTTGCATTTTTAAGTCGCAAAAATACTTTGGAATTTTTAAGTAATATGTTTTTAAGTAGCAGTCTTACCATTGGACGACACACAAATACAGAGCAGATGTTTCTAGGTAGACAACCCCTGAAGAAGTAATTTCTACAAAACGCTTAGGGATCAAGAAAAGTGCATGACAGAGTCTATGGTTTGCGGTCAGATCAAACTCAGGCAATAAATGCATAGCACCCACCTGGGAGTAAGGACAAAACAGGTGGACGTGTATAGCTGAGCTAAATCATGTTGCAAAGTAAGGGGTGCTAATAAATTTGTATTATTTGGCATGAAAGGAAAATTCTTTACTTTTGCACATAGAACTCAAATACTGCATAGCTTTATCTTTAATCTATAGATTAGATTTTAGTTAAAAAGCTGCACTTATTGATTCTAATTCTGCTTCCACAATTTAAATCTGCTACCCTTGCAGTTCAACATGATATTGCTATCTATCTATAATCAAATTTTAACCATGCAATTTACAGTTGGACGTGATGCTCTTCTATCAAAAGAGGAGCATATCATTTAATAATTAAATATAACGGTAAAGTGTTTTATGTTGTCCAGAACTTGATATTGAGGCAGGGAAGCAACCAACAATAGTTATTACTTCTAAATGGTGAGTTCGGAACAACACAGACCACTTTGTCATTTAATTAAATTAAAAAAATAATGTTATATTCCTCTGGCTTTAAATACTCCTAATCACACTATTGGGCTGTCTAGAACTGCACGTTCACCTATATTTAGGTGCAAGTGTAGACTTGAACAATACCACATTGAACTGCAAGGGAAGGCAATTTTATATTGTGAAAGCAGAATTAGAATTGGGAGGTAAAGTTTAATATATAGATTAAATAGAAAGCTATGCAGTATTTGAGTTCTATGTGCAAAAGTAAGGTGTTTTCAGTGCATGAAAAAGAATTCAAATGAATTAGCGCCCTTACATTTTTCAAATGATTAAGCTGAGCTGTATACTTGCATCTATTTTGCACTGCTCCTAAACTCTGGATCAGTCCCTATTAGTGCAGCCACTGATCCATATAGTAATTAACACTACTAAGTTTTCCTGTATTCTCCTGATTGAACCTTTTCTTTTTTATCCCCCCACCCACATCCCTATTATAATTTGTTTAAGCTACTGTTATTTGTTAATGCCATGTAAAAGTTATTTCTTAATTGAAAGCCCTCTTTCCATTCCTTGGACAGACATAGCATGAATGCATGCACTCATTCTTACATCTAAAACCACTTAACTTGAATACTAATGTAATTAAAACTTACGCTGGTTAAAATGACTTTTGGAAACCATTAATGCATGTCTGTGTAATATGCCGGAACAATTTCTTATATTAATGAAAAAAGGATATAAAAACAGCACGAGTTGGACAGAGTGAAAATGTACTTACTATGGACGATTTCCCCATCATCCCATGACCAAGTCTACCTCTTCACAGTGATGTGGTTTGCCTGGATGAAATTTAAAGAACCCCATAATTTGTCTGCTCCCCGCTACACATAAGAGCTCTACATGGCAAACCTCCTCCCCGACACTACCTCCACTTTCACTTCTGAACAATTATGACCATCTGACCTTCTAGAACTATCTCCTCCCCTCCCTTCTCCCACCTTTTTCCTTTACCAATTCCTTTTTTTTATTTATATTACCTAGATTGTTTACAGGTGACCATCCTGAGCTTTGGCTGGCACCAAGCTCACTCTTCCGTAAAGGTCACTCTCGGCCGAAGTTCATGGCTCCTTGTGAATAGCTGCCCCTTGCTTTAAGTCGCATGTCTCAATGGCAGGCCATAAATTATGTTTTCTAATGCTCTATCTTGAAGTTTTATACCTTCTAAATTTATGCACTCACCTAAAAGTCATGGTTACTGTTATATCTTTGTAAAACCAAAGATTAAAAAAAGAAAAAAAAAGCAAAGGAAGTCAGAAACAGTTGTAAACGTATAGCAGAAATAATGAAAGTATTTCAAATTGGGAGACAATCATAAAAGGTCAGTAGTTGGAATAAGAAAAATAACTGAAATCTGGTCAGTAGGGATTACGCAGCCCATCGGTGGAAGATTCCCAAAATAGAGAATGCTACCATATCCATTCCTGGGATTACTGGTAGCTAGCAGACAAGGTTTCAGAGAACACACCTACCACTAATAAAAGCAACAGCCAATTTAGAGAGCAGATGCACAAACCAAAGCTAATATATATATATTTTGATAATATTTTTTTTTTTTTTTTTGGATTACACATAGACAAATATATTTTTTTTTTTTATATATACCTCAGTACTACCACTATCTTCAAAACTATAATTTAAACATTACCTAGGGGGTATATATAGGGGCAATTTTAATAAGCTGCACAGACACCAATCAACACAAAGTTTATGCCTATTACGGTATTCACCGATTGCTATGGGCTGGATCCAGACTTAAGAAGGAGCTTGAAATTAAGAGGAAGGTTACTCCTGGGCTAAACCATGTTGATTTCAGGGGAGTCATATTTCATCTGTTGCAAACAGTATTAGAGTTGAGAGGTGGAGTTTCCCGGTCCAAGTCTAAATAACTGTGTAAAGTAAGCAATTCAAAGATATATCCCTGCAGGCAAAGAATACAATTAACTTGTGTACCCACTTTAAAGTGGGCCGTGCCTTTTTTGCGCTTTTATAAAGGTAAATCCTGTTTTATATAATTTAAAGCTTCTATGCAGACTATGTTGTGAATAAATAAATTTGCTATATAAGGTCAAGGTTGATATACACAATAAAAACAATGTTGGTACAAGTGCTGAGTCCTTCTAGTAATGGAGTAAACGTTCACAGTTTGTACAAGTATGTGCTCACAGTTGGTGCAAGTGCTGCGAATGGTTTATCACATACAATCACGTCCTTCAGGTATTAAAGTATACGCTCACAGTTTGTGGTGTCTTCAATTCAAGGAGGTACGGGTATCTCTCACCCGATGCTGATGATCCTTTCAGTGATTGCTATGCCTTCTATGCTGGTTGTTGCGTACTGGTACAGGGATGATACTCTCTGGGATTTCCCGGAGGGAAGCTGTCAAAAGTCGGCAACCATGATAAGTCAATTGTGATTTGATACTGCATATGCACAATACCAATAATTGCATTCCGTACACAATTCTGTCTACACACGGAGGGCTGGCCCACTCACCACGTAGATGAGGTATGCATGGTGGATGGGCATAGGCATTTAAATCGTACAGTAAAGAATTGGCTAATTGTTGCTACAACAATTTGGCTATATAACCAATAAATATCCATTACAATAATATTGAGAATATTTGATAATAGCACAACTGTTACAAGCTGCCATAGCAGCTTTAAATTGCAAGAGTCCGTCTGTTCCGTCAGCTGCGATTTCTTGCAGTGTGATTGCACACTGTTCGCTAGGCAGCCACGGTGTAAGTCACTGTCGTGGCTGGTGCCTGGCAACTGGGATACTTACCAGCAAAGTTTTCGGATTGGTCAGTCTTTCTGTATATAGACTAGCATGTTATGGTTACATTACCATCCGATTATGGCGTATCACTGCCTGCTCGATCCTGCGTGCTGACCTTTCTGCCTAATTGTTTTATCAGAGCCAGGAGGTGGTCTGGTTTGTTGCGGTGGCTATTTTGGATGCGGTCATCTGACCGCTCTGCATCTGGTTGCATTGCTTACATAGCTACCGTTTAGCCAATTTGCACAATGCACTCCCTATATGGCACCAGAGCCGTAGCTAGAGATTTTAGCACAAAAACAAAATGATAAAATGGCGTCCCCAACCCTGTATTAGTAACCAGTTTAACTTTAAATCTGAAGTTACTGCCGCCCACTTCCACTTTGCGCCATGTGCGACCGCCCCTATCGCCCACTCCTAGTTACGGCCCTGACTGGCACCATCCCACAAGTGTCATTATAACAAATACTCTGTTTTCTCAGTCTTCTCCAATTGTCTGCTCTGTTATACACCTTTCACATCACCACCAAATACCCAGGATTTTCGCTAAACACCCGGGTCTCTGCAAAATCCCAGGTATTTGGTGGTGATGTGAAAGAGATACTTCTGGTTGACCCAGGTCGAAAGACCCGGCATTTCGACCCGGGAAAAAAGAAGGGTTTACCCTTGGTCCTACCCGGGAAGGGTGGCGATGTGAAAGGTCCAGGGTTGTTTTGCAACCCATGCCTTTCATATTGCCTCCCAATTGGTGAGATTTGGCTACTGTTGCTATGGCAACAGTAAACAAATCTGTTTGTAGCGTCGGATCTCACAAAAAAACCATGTGCAGAGTATAAGGCATGCTGATGCTTGTAGTGCTACAATCATCAGCATGGCCAAGGATGCCAGGGCATGCTAGTGCTTGAAGAACCACAAGTGCCAGAATGCCCTGTCATTCTGTGCAACATAAATAAAGCAGATAAAATCTTAAAAAGGTTTTCCCTTTTTTAATCAATACTTCAAATGTCAAATTCAATGTTACCATTTCTGCATTAATTTCAAGTCTATTAAAACAATGGCATTCACGTGAACAATGAAAGCACGTGAAGCAGCCAATAAGAGCTCATTTCTACAGTGATTGACAGCTGCTAGACAGGGCAGACACAGGAAATCATTGGTGATGTGAAAGGGTCTGACCCTGGAATTTCCCGGGTTTTTGGTGTTTAAAAAGGTGTCTTTTTTTTTCTGCATTTCTTTCCTGGAAAAACCCGGGTCTAAAAACCCGGGTTTCTCAGAGTTGGTGATGTGAAAGCAGCATTATACTCCTCAATTGATGAAGTGTGGCAGTATCCTTTCCATTTTAGTTGTGAACAGCGACATTTCAACCAAGTTACATTTAAATGTCATCTTTGATATTTAAATGATAAAACCTCAGATATCCGTTTATATCCAACAGATGTATTAAAATTGAATTAAGGCAAATATAATAACAAATATTAAGTCCTGACCAATGTGTTAGTTGTATTACATGATTGAACACACACACAAGTATAAAACACACCTAATATGAGGACTGCATTAAGTGAAAACTGGATTCATATTGGATTTTAAAATATGCATTTTTACTTTGACACAAACTTTGTATTCACTGTTTTGTGTATTTGTAAACATGAAATGAACCTCTCTCTATCAGCTGGAGGCTACAATTACAAATACTGATGTTACAAACACAAAATTCCTAATACCATGCGTCCAATAAATGTTGTGCCAAATATTACCTATGTAGCCACAGTAATCAGTCCTGGCCTTGATGTATATAATCTGTAGGTTAATACTCAAATTAATCTTTCTTCTCATGATAATACACTGTTTTCTCTACAATCTGTGCTTTTGCTATCTTCCTGAACAGTTCAACAATAAACAAAATTTAAGCAAAGTTTCTATATATTTTCATGAATCTTGCATACAAATATCTCTAACTGATAACAAATAAGCAATAACTCTCAGTTCACTACAATGGAGGCCAATTTTCCTCTCTTCTACCTCCAGCACATCTCCAAGCATATTTCATCCTGTTATTGAGTAATGACAATTTGGCAATCCCATTTGACTACAATGTTCTCCTATGCACCCACCATTTGGGTTATTGCAGTTGTGTAATATCTTGCAATCGTTCATTACAGAAGTGCAAATAAAAAGTTATGGCATCTATAGCAATATATTATATAACAGTGTTACAGGCACTCAATCAACAGTCAATATCAAATAACTGCTTTATCGGATGACACAATATAGTAATAAACATATCTAAATGATCCTATAAAAGACAAAACTGAGAAAACAATCATATTCAAACCTAATTAACTCCTATTATTAATATAAATGGTTTCAACAGCTAAAGAACTACAAGTTTCCATGACAGCTGATAGCATGTAAATGTGTACATGTGAGAAAGTCTAGAACTTGAAAAAGCAAGGATGGATGTCACATTTTACTATTGTATCAATGAATTCAGCAAAAAATGTAACCGTGAATTTTATGTCCAAAATGCTGAACCACAAAAATGGTAAATAGAAGTCCCTGCAACTGAAAGTTGAGAAATGGGCTGCACACTTTATATAACCTCCCTCTTGTTCAACAGCTTTCATATACTCACCACAGAAATCTATAGTATTTCCCAATAAAAATACACACAAGCCTGTTTATACAAATGTGCTTTTTTACAGGAGAGAAAAATTATTGCCATTTGCAACTGTGGATATTTTTATGGGAGGGATGGGGCCAAAGAACACTGTTCTAATATTAATATGTAGATAGATATATACATACACATTGACTGCAGTTTACAGGAGAAGAAGGGGCAGTATACTAAACCTTCACTACACGTCCTTATTCTGAGCCATGGATTGAGAGGGTTCCCATGCAGCAGGCGCATAGACACAGGGTCATATAGGAAAGGACACCACACTGACACACTGCCTGCATATATGAATGAGGTATTTTGTCTACATAAATGCACACTGTATATTACAGAAACACATACAATGAATGCTTGTTATTCTGCTGTACTGCAGGGTCATATGAGACCATGAACGTGCTGAATAGACAGATCATGCATGTGCAGATAACATGGAAAACACGAGTCTGCACATCCAATACCATTAAAACTCACACTGTACAAGTCACACATACATTGCACACATTAGTTTACGTTTACAAACACATTACTGATAGCAATAAGTACAGGATTAAGTATCGACACAGAGCAGCGCTGGGTGTCATGAGGGGACAGATGTTATGTGTACACATCACATACTAAGCTCTGCCAGTGCTGTCCCCTGCACATGTTATCTGCACACCTCACATGCACAGCTCGTTATCTGCACACCTCACATGCACAGCACATGTTATGTGTACACATCCTATACCCGTCTCTCTCTCTCTCGGGGATTCCTCCTATATGGGTGCCCCTCACACACACCGCTCTCCCGGGGATCTCTCACATATCCTGCACATGTTACTGGCTCCTCCTCTCGGTCCAGGGTGTGCAGGACACAAATCTCAGCCACAGTGACCTGTGATAGACGCTCACCTCTCCCCAGGCGCGCCCTCTGCTCCCCGCCGTCAGTGGTGTAAGGGAATACGGGCGGTGGGATCCGGCGTGGCCCCGGCTCGGCTGTGTGCTGCTCGCGCTATGTCACCTAACGGGTATAAGATCACACATGTGACACGCGCCCTCTTCTCTCCCATCGAACTCTCCGCGAGCGCGGCCGGCGTCAGCATAGCGTACACGCGCACTGGCGCGCGGACAAGACAGAAGGGGGAGCCGCAGGGACGGCAGAGGGCGCGCCTAGACAGCCGCTGTCTGTGTGCACACACGTACCTGTTGGTGGGCGACGTCAAGGGCCTCGCGCCCGCAGGCGGCAGAACAGCGGCGTCACGTAGTTTCTGGCTGACAGATCCGCCGTTTACGCGTCCTCCGTGTGATCTGCTGGGTGTCATTAGCAGGTCTTTCTTGTCGGGTGATCCTGACGGGAATATTTATTTTTGCGGCCCTTTCTAGTCAGTGAAAGTTATAGCTTCTTTCTCTATGCGCTGAGGACGTGAAAATAGCACAAATTCTGCTACACGATTAGTATTATATCTCTGTAGTGGAGTCATAATTCCCAGGACGCAGTAAGACGAGTTGGCGAACTATAAGCATTAGAATGCCTGATCCGCATATATCAGCAGATGTCCTTGAGGTTATGCAAGCTTTTATTGAACCCACACCATTGCTTGTGTAAATTCATGCTAATCAAAATAATACTGAGGAAAGTACCCGGGTCAAAAATGTTGCAAAACACAGTAAATCAGGATTCAAGAGCACTTTTATGCTTGCTCTAGTCTCCCCTCCAGAGCCTATTGCCTCAGGCACATGCCAGGAATGTGACTTTCCTGCAAAGCTGACAAAATAATCAACCCAGAATTTTCCTTTGCTCCTGACCTTATTTTTAGACTGCATCTCTTCTGGCTTTTGCAGTATGTAAAGCCTTGTCCCTATAAGAACAAGTGTTGCTGGTGGGCATGCCTGTAGTACTGCCTTGAAAACCCCTTTGCCTTTCACAAAACTTCCATTTTCAATTATTTTTAGCACAGCAGGAAAGCATTGGTGTGTGCTTTAGATGTGCTCATCCATGATGGGGAACTTAAATTTATGGGCAAAGGAACTAACTCTTTTTCACATTTTACAAAGAGAAAAAGTAAAATAGCAAATCAATCAATATATATATATATAGAGAGAGAGAGAGAGTGATCGTTTTGCTATTTTACTTTTTCTCTTTGTAAAATGTGAAAAAGAGTTAGTTCCATATATATATATGGAAGCACATCTGTGGCAAGAGTAGACCCTATCAGGTAGACCCCAGTTATTGCTAAGTTTCAGCAATAAACAGAAGACAAGACATCCTTATACTTCTCGACGTGAAGCATTTTCAAGCTTCCAGTTCCACTTCAGCAGAAAGGATAATTTTAAGACACAAAGCGCACAACTATTTTAAATAGAAAGCAATACTAATGTCCTCTAACTCCTTATTAACACAATATAGTGGTATGAACTGAGTAATAATGGTAGCTTAAAATTTATTTTTTTTAAAGTGGCTATTATTGTTTTATGCAAAAATAAAGCTTATTCAACAATTTAATCACCTTTTTTCTACTATTCCTGTTTCCTCTGAACTCTAGACTGTTTCCCATTGTTTATGAATTGTGCCAGAAACGAAACTGGTTCTTTGCTGATACACAGTTTTCTTACATTTTTGGCTGTAGCCCAGGGTCTCCTTTGCAGGCCACCTGCTATTTCTCCCATATTATTTCAAATGGTCATGTTGCTTTTCCTGGCAGACTACTGGAAAAAGTCTATCAAAGTAGACCAAAGCAATGGAAATTAAAAGGCTTCCATTTTATAAGCCCCTTCCACTTTAGAATGAAAAGGCAGATGAGCGTATATCACATAGGTAAGTACAGCTACATGGATATCAAATACATTCAATAATAATAATGGTCTACAAAACCCTGGGGTGAAAACAATGTTTAGTGTGCTATGGTTTATAAAGTTTTCCCAAGCAAAGTATTCCTGACTTGATCCAGGTTTTCTTATCTTCTCTATAAGCAATATTTTGTATATTACTGCTATGGTTTATCAGCATCAAATGGCTATTTCCTCCTGGATTCCAACTAGGTCAATTTTACCATATTGCCGCTGTTTTTCTGTTTGGAACATTCCAACACTAATGTAAGTGATTTATTTTCACTACAGTACCTATGCAAGTCGGGTGTAGGTCGGCGGTACAAATGACCCATTATCAAAAGGTTCGTTTCATACCAGTCATTTGCGAACTGGCTCACAAATCAATTGCTTATTCCTCGTGGAGGAGAAGCAATTAACGGAGTTGCTGCAAAGAAAAGGCCCTTTTAGAAATAAAGAAAGTCGAAAGCTCATTTTCAGCTGTCTCTGTTTCGAAATGGCAGCTATTTGCGATTTTGTTTTTAGAATGGATAAGTATGCAGATCTTAAGCTGCTGGACCCTCTGCATACCGGAGAGGGGAGGCTTCTTTAGGGTTAGGCTCTGGGGAAGGGAGGGTTAGGGTTATAGTCCTGGAAGGGAAGGGTTAGGTCTAGACTGCAGGAATGGAAATCTTAGTGTTAGGCTATGGGGAGGGATATCTTAGGGCTAGGCTATGGGAAGGGGAGGGTTAGGGTAAGTATTAGGCTAAGGGTTGGGGTTAAATTTATACTTACCATTTGATGCACCGTCTTCGATGTTCCAGCCATCGATTGCTTTGCCTATCCGAACCAAAAGCAATCTATTTCCAGCCAGTTCGGATCTGGCTGTGAGAGAACGACCCTTTGGAAAAAGAACTGTTCTCAGCGGTGACCCACACTTCCTTAGACTCTCCTCTTCTCAGCCTGTCCCCTCCCCGCAATATTCTTCCCAAGTTATTTTGAAAGTTCTTTTTAAAGTCTTAAAAGCAATGTTATGCTGAAGGTACTATGAAACAAGACAGGGATAGATTAAACTCATAACATTGCTTTTAAGACTTTTAAAAGAACTTGGGAAAAATATTGCTCTAATATTGTCTAATACCATTGCCATATATCACTGCTATATGTCATTGTCATTTAACTCACCTGTCTGGTTGGTGCGACAGGTCTGCAGTGGCGGTTTCCGAATGAATGAGTATGCTGATACACTTACCCATTCATAAACATTTATTTCGATAAGCACTATTTTCAAAATAGAGACAGACAAAAATTAGCTTTTGACTGTCTTTATTTCGGAAACAGCCTTTTCGCAGCAGCGTCTGCATCCCATGCAAATCATACGTAATTCTTTTTTTCTAGAAAAATGTATTTCCCATAAACCACTGCCTCCTTTATAGTATGTTTCATATAGAAGGCAGTCTACACAGTTATTGTTATAAATAATACTTCATACAGTTAAAAGAGGACATCATATTACATTGATTGTGCATGAAGGTTCAAAGGAAAGGCCACAACTTAAGCAGACAGGGTAAATGGGTACCACCTTCTGCACGTAGTTTGCCTTTAGGAATTCTAAAACAAGACCTAATTACATCAAATTTTAGATGAGGGTCTTGCAATTATAAATATAGTTTAATGTTTGTATGTGATCATGTGGCTTTCTCCAGTAGTGAAGTGGAAATAGAATCGATGAAGCACTGGACACGAGTCATGTTGTCATAAGACATTTCAAGAATTCGGTCAGTTTGGAATGTGAGTGGTGAGCAATAGTTGCTAAGGATTTCACAAGAGTTGCAGTGACAGCCAGGAGAAAGGGAGGGTAGTCAGACTAGAGTATTTATACAACTATGGTAGAAGCCCTAAAGCAACGGTCTCGTTTTCATGTCCGTAAAAATAAAATCACCGATGAACTGAAGTGTCGTTTAGGTCTTTTCATCTGTAGATGTTTCTTTAGCATTTATAAAAAGAGAGAAAAGTTTTATGTAGGTTTGTGGCTGTCTGGTTTAGGTATTTTTGTAGGAATTGACTGTGAAAAACAATGGTCAACCACCATAAAGTAAATAGATGCAGGTGCTATACAAGATGAACAAGTTGTCTGAAACATAAAAGCAAAGAACAGAACATTGGACCTGATATTCGTATGTGCGGGGATCTTAAAGTCAGCACGGAAGAGAGGAGAGAACTCCCCCTGTCACTCCCCTCTTGTGCGGAGATTGGGGACTGGATTCACAGATCCAGTGTGAGTTAGGTGCGGACAGACCCGTGCCTAACTCACCCGTCCTGCCCCCATCCCGCCCCCCTTTTTAGGTAACTTATGGCACTTACGAGTGGCATAGGACTACCTTAACTATCCGTGCAGACCACTTTGAGAAAGAGCTGGGAATGGCTAGAAACACATCAGAGGTGAGCGCCTGCTATATTAGGAACCTCCATAACCAGCCACCGTATCCAGAGAGAGACTCAGTCTAGTAAGAAGATCAACACCTGAAAGCCACGAGTACTGGGGCCGTGGACTTCAAGGAAAGACTGTTGTTTACATTGTTCTCCCGACGGACATTTTGGTAGGCGGGGAGGGAGACTATCAGTAGTGGATTTTTTTTAGTAATTCTTAGTATTTAAAATAAATTTTTAAGAATAACATTAATGTGTATAAATAAAATCATGTTTTATATGGACATATTGCACTAGATTTTCTCCAATTTTTTTCTCCCATTTCATGCTATCGGTATATGAGAAATAAGGACAACGTTGGAATCCACCTGGCTTAGCAGACTGCCAATATATTATGCTGGCTACCTGCCATCTAGCCTTTTAAATAGATTTTTATTTATATATTTTTTTTATTATTACACTTTTTATTACACTAGATATTGTGGTTTATGTAATTTGAGCGCTTGATTCTCTGAGATTGTATTTATCCGTGCAATGTCCGCACGAACATTGTCGTTACCTGCCTCCCCCCC